>VZQC01011351.1:1096483-1122731 GCA_009823505.1 Rhizomys pruinosus
CTGATGACAAATGTATAAATTTATCCTAAATTTGTTGTTCTAGTTTGCCTTCGATTGCTGTGACAAAACACTCTGACCAACACTTAGGGAGGAAAGGGTTAATTTAGCTCACATCTCCTGGGTTCATCACTGAGGGAGCCCAAGGCAGGAACTCAGGGCAGGATCCTGGAGGCAGGAGCTGAAGCACAGGCCGTGGAGGAGTGCTGCTCACTGGCTTGCTCCCCTGGCCCATTGCTTGCTTATACCATACACAACAACCTGCCCAGGGGTGGCACTGCCTACAGTGGGCTGGGCCCTCCCCTCCCACATCACTCAACAATCAAGAAAATACCCCACAGACATGGCACAGGCCAGTCCAATGGAGACAATTCCCTAACTGAGGTTCCCTCAACTCAGGTGTGTCACGTTGACAGTAAAGTTATCTAGAACATTTAATTTAATTTCTTTTTTTTTAAGTTTTTTTTTAAATTTTATTTCCGTATGTGAATGAATGTATCGTCTGCATGCAGGTCTGTGCACCCATGACGTGCAACGCCGCGGAGGTCAGAAGAGGGTGTCGGACTCCCCTGGAACTGGAGTTCTCCTGGAATTGGAGTTTCAGACGGCTCTCGGCCGCCATGTGGGTGCTGGGGATCAAACCCGGGTCCTCTGCAAGAGCAGTCGGCGCTCTTAACCGCTAGGCCATCTCTCCAGCCCTAATTTAATTTCTAATACAGAAAATATTGATAGATAGAATGCAATATTTTTAGGTAAGTTAGAAAGGAAGGCTTATTTTGGCTTATAGTTCTAGGAAATACCGTCCGCCATGGCAGAGAAGGGAAGGTGGGAGCAACAGTAGTCCCAGTGTGTCCACACGCGGGACACGGGACGAGGGCTCATAAAGAAGATAGTACTCATGAGGATGACGATGTCCTGGAGTGAAAAGCTTGAGATCTGCTGCTCCAAAAATAGAAGCAGACAACAGTGGTTTTTGATTGTCAAACTTGTAACAGTCTCTCGGGATTTATGTATTTTGTGTGCCTAGAGGGGGTTATGTCACAGTGTACATTTGGAGGTCACAGGACAACTTGTGGCTCCCAGGACTTGAACTCAGGTCCTCAGACTTGGTGGCCACAGTGGTCAGGACTTCATCTGGTCAGTGTCCTGTTAAGAGTTTAGACTCTGAATATCATCAGCTAATGAAGGAGGAGAGGCCTCATCAGAGAAAGCAGAGAGGGATCGCTGGGGATGTGTCCCTGAAGGTGTGTGGAGCCACCCCCTCACCTCCTCTGGCCCCTCTCTCGCCCCCTCACCCCTTCCTCCCTCCGTCCCTCCCTCTGTCCCTCCCTCCCTCTTTTTTTGCTCTCCAGCAGCTACAAGATGGGTGCCCCACCCCCTCCCAGCTCTGATGCCCTGCATCTCCCAGGCCCAGAGGGTTGGGGCCAACCAACCATGGATAGAAACCTGGAACCCTGAGCCTCAATCAATCAATCAATCAATCAATCAATCAATCAATCAATCTTTCCTCCCCTGAGCTAATGCTCTTAGGTGCTCTGTCAGCTTCAGAGTCTACTTCTACCACTTACAATAACTTGTGATTCTGGGTCCCCAACTTTATTTCCCTCCAAGTACTGGGGGTAGGAGAAACATAATCCCACAGGCTTAAGGTATTACATGAATTAGTGGAAAGACAATGTTCTTCATTCCTGCAAAATGTTGTCTATTTTGTAGACTCAACTTAAAAGCATCATTACTGTCTACAGGAAGTACTTCCCAATTTCAAAATACTGCACCAGTATTGAAGTGAGCTAAGGATGAAAATTTATACCTAGCAACAAAAATATACTACACCCCCTTGTCTGACAATATGTCTAAACAAAACCTGTAGTGGTTTCTGTTGTTTATGTATTTCATTATTCTAAAATAGCCTCCCACAGCCCAGTGCAGTGGCTCACTCCTGCAATCCCACCATGTGGTGTCTCTAAGCCACATTACAGTTATGCTGAATCAAGAAAAAAACCTGACTCTTTTTTAAAAAAAATTTTTATTATTAAACTTTTTCCATAGCTCATACATCATTTCTCAATCGAATCTAGAATCGCTTCCCTTTCCACCCCACCTGAGTTCTTGCACTCTGCCATATATGTCCTCTATTTTCTTCTGAGTCTTTCCAGAGTTTTTTTTCCAGTTCTTTTGTTGTTGTTCTCTCCAACTTGTATTGGTATAGTATATATACATATATATATATACATACATACATAGTTATATATACATAAATATATATATATATATACTACACAATATTCACTTGATTGTAGGATTTTTTTTCCTAAAAGATGTATGTTCGTGTGGTGTGTCGAAAATTCTCCTTGGCAATCCCCAAACAACTATCAATCCTCACTTTGCCCACATGGGGGTTCTTTCCCCTCCCATGGTTCCCCAAAAAATGAAGTGGTTTGAAGAAGTCAGTAAGACACAGCCTGTTCTCAATTCCCCTGCACTGCCCCCATGATACAGCCCAGGTAGTCCAACAATGGGCAGTCTATATTTCTATTGGAGGTGACATCCCCTTAGCTGAAAAACATGACTCTTAGTATGTGTTTTAAGACCAAGAGTGGACCTGAACTGCAGAACATCTGTTCTTTCACCCGTCTCTCAGAACTGTGCTCTTGGGCCAGGGCTTTGAAACAGTATGTCCAGCATCGAGTGGGGAGATAAGACGGGGCCCACTCTTCTCTTACCAGAGAACTTGCTTTTGATCCCTAGGCTAGTACTATCTTCAGAATTGCATACAACATATCTCTCTCATTGTTTGCAGCAAGAACAGTGCTCTTCTCAGTGCTCTGCTATGCAAAGCACACACAGGCACATGTGTATGCTGTGTGGAGGGCAAGGATGGACCCTAAGGGGCCAGAGTACTTGTTCATGTACTTGTTTATATTAAAATCAGGAACTCTGTGGTTGCTAGGTTAGGTGAAAGTCTTTAGTTCTGATGATGCCCACACTGTAAAAGAGATCCCCCACAACAGTCTTCAGCAGGCTGATGCACAAGAGTCACCAGTTCGAGGCCACTCAGAACCTTCACAGTTGAGATTCGTCTCACAGCAACACCCACCACACCACAAACCCCATTAGTAAAAACCTCACTGTGGGGGGGGGGGCTGCAAGGATGGCTGTCAGGATTACTGTAGAATGGGGTGTGAAACCAAGGGCCCGTAAGCCAAGCCGAGCCTGCGGAGATGGTTTTGATAAAGTCATAGAACAGGCCACAGTCAGCAGAGCCAAGGGTGCTCAGCTTCAGCACTCGATGGAGTGCAATGGAAATTAGAGAGCTGGCCTGTACTGGGTCTCCAGAGAAGACTCCTCAGGGCCTGGGACCAAGCCGTCCCACTGGACGAGGGCTTGAGAGAGAGAGAGAGGTCAAGAAACAGATATGACCATGGGAGGAAGAAGCTAGCTGAAAAGTCAGCAGGTGTAATGGGTAATAAAACGACTTCCTGTTGTTAGTGAGGGCCTACGGGACATACTGGGCAGGCTAAAGATAAGACAGAGTCTCTGAGTATTTAGAGGAAGCAAATTCTGCCAACTGGACATAAGAACTACTGGGCTTTAAGATTAGATTTTATTTTTATTCATGTGCCTACATGTGTCTGGATGTGAAGGCTGGTGCCTCGCAGAGGCCAAAAGAGGGTGTTGGATCCTCTATAGCTGAAGTTACACAGGTGGTTGTGGTTTTGATGACGATGGGGGGGCTAGGACCAGGCTGGGGTCTTCGGAAGAGAGAGCAGCAAGCGCTCTTAACCACTGAGCTGTTTCCAGTCCCCCCCCCCCCCTTTTAAAGACTTATTTTTATTCTCCCTGGGGGCCTTTGGAAAACGAGAATAACCCAACACAATCTGATTTCAGCATAATGGAGATTAGAAATGACTGAAAGTAACATCCTGGACTGGGAGACACGTTACCGAGCCAAGAGCTACTGGGCCTCAGGAAGGAAACTAGGAAGATAAGAGACATCGACAGGAGAAATCACAGAGGAGGAGAGAACAGAGACTGGAGAATGGTTTGTGCAAAGCCTGAACTGCCTGGAACTGACTAGGGCAGCCACAGCTCCCAGCTTCAAGAGCCAAGGAAGCAGCACTGAGAAATGTGAACCTCAAGCTAATGAAAGAGAAAGTCTTCATAAAGCAAAGATTACAGAAATGGTCGGAAACATAAGCAGATGGGTGAGAGGTTGGGAAAGAATAGAGATTTAGAAAAACTGAAAACTTTGCAGGCATAGTGGTGCACACCTTTAATCCCAGCACTCAGGAGACAGAGGCAGGCAGATCTCTGTAAATTCAAGGCCAGCCTGGTCTACAGAGTGAGTTCCAGGACAGCTGGCGCTACAGGGAGACCCTGTCTCAAAAAGACAAAACAAAATAAAACGAAACAAGAAAAACTGAAAACTCAGTGTCAGAACTGGAAATGCCCTGGGTTGAATGAAAATGAAACTACCCTCAATTCAAAGATCAGTCTCCTGAGAACAGAGACCTGTCACTCAAGGGACTACCAACTAAACACTTACAAATTAAATCTCTTAACAAGCGCTAAGAATGTGTGCTATGGGTTCCTGAAGATTCAGTACAGAGATGACAAATTGAAGGCACATCATCCAACGTACCAGCATCACAAAGGGTGACTGGGGGCACTCGGTCCATCCTTTGCCATCGATCACCCTTTCATCTACGGAAAGGAATGGGACATTCACAAGTGGACAACAGTTCCCAGAAAGAAGCTGTGTGTTCCACTGAACCTTCCCTAGGGCTGATTAACTGCTGAGAACCTCAATGGCTGTGGAGAGATTGGAATGTCCCAGGTCCAGAGACAGATGACCTTGGCATCTTCGGCCCTCTTGAAGTCCTTTGTGGCCCTCCTCTGCAGTGGACCTAGCATCTTTATGGCCATTGGGGAAATCCTTGCAATGTCCAAATGCCTGGCTCCCACCAACCAAATGGCTGAGTGCCATCGGACAGCATCTGAGGTCTGGGACGTCCCTCTGATTCAACCCACCTGCTTAATGTTGCCATCAATGCATTTCAAAAGTATGATTTTCTTTATTCTGTTACTATAAACATCACCAAACTGCTACCATGTAGGAACATGGAATTTGGGGCAACTTAAATATGTGTTCCTGGGCCATGCCAGTCACATTTGGCTCCCAAATAAACCATCTCTTCTCCCTTTGATGTAAAACCCATGTTTCTGCATAAACAGATGAGTAGCTGTTGTGAAAATATATTTTGGACAAAACCCATGAGACAATCATATTTATTATATTATATATATTACATATTCATATATTATGTACCCAAAGGCTACTCAATGCACAAGCCATCTAGACCCCCTTCCAACCAGAATACCGCTCCAGACTCCATTTGAATATTCCCAAATTTCAGCTGACTGACATACTCAAAATCTTGGATATTTGCAACTAAAAAATCTACACTTCACATACTTTTGATTAATTAGAAGACATGATTACAGTAAAACTGTTCTCCAACATGATGGCAAGTTGAGGCCACACTCTGTCCCCATGAGCAGAGTTCTGTTCTCTCACAACCCATGTCCTTACCTGGCCTGTCTATTCCTGCATACCATTGGTAGGCATATCCTGTTAACCCCAAACTGAAGGATCCAGCCCTCGGCTTGAGAAATTATTTTCAGGAATGAGTAGAAACCAACAAAGATAACATTCGAGGCAGGGCATGGAAGGAAAGGGGTAGGGGGAGAGGAAGAGGAGAGAGGGAGTGAAGGAAAGGAGAGAGGGATGGGGGGAGGGGAGGAGGGTAATAGACCCTTCTAGTCAGCTTCCAGAGTTGTCAGTCCATATCTGCCCATGTTTTCTGTCTACCTTTTCGCATTCAAACTTCACTAAACCTGATCAGTGAGATGCCTGCCCACTCGTGAGTGACTGATTCTTCAAGCTCCGGATCAGAAAGCCACTTAACCAAGTCAGAGCAACAGGGCACCACACCCTACTGAAGCCCACCCGCCTGCTCCCAAAAGTTTAGCAGAAGAGAAACTGGGGTCTTGGTGACAGCTGATGTGGGGGCTCTGCCCTCTGGTTGTCCCAGACTTGCCTGAACTGTGGACAATCCCCACACCCTCCTCGTATGCTGACCCCACTGCCACAGTGTTATAGATTTAGAAGTGACAACCTGGAGCTGACAGGGTCTATTTTTCTTACAATAGGCTTAGAGCTCAGAATAAAGGAAAAAATAACTTTCATAGCTAATTAAAAACCCAGGAAGAGCTATCTGCCAAGCAGGAGCAGCAGCCTCACCAGGCCCCATGTGTGCCAGTGGACTTCTGGGTCTTTAGAGCTGAAATGAATGTCCGTGTACGCCACACGGTCTACAGTATTGTTACAAAGGCACAGTCTAAGTCAATGTCTAAAGAAATTCCAAGTATGAAACTGGAGAGGCCGAATTAGTGAGGGAAAACACAGGCGGCAAAACAAGAGTCACGTGCAGACCTGGGAGCCAGCTGCTGGGGTTTACTTCTCACTCAACAAACATTTACTGAGTGAAGCTAAGTTTTGGGACAGATGTGACAAGGGTGACACTTGATGTAATTGTCTTAAATACAGTATAAAGGGAAAAGTCAGGCGCAGTGGCACACAGGTGTAACCTCTGCACTCAGGAGGCCAAGCCAAGACAATAGCGAGTTTGAAGCCAGCTTAGGCTACAAAGGGAAACTCAGTAACAGTAAAAAAAAAAAAAAAAAAAAGAAAAAAAAAAAAGAAAGAAAGGAAGGAAGGAAGGAAGAAAAAAAGAGAGAGAAAAAAGGAAAAAGGGTGGCATTGGGAACTGATAGAGGGTGAAATCAACAGGCTTACCAGGTAAAGAGCAACCCTTAGCTGTGCACTCCAGTTGGGGAAAAGGCAGATACTGACAGAGAAGCACTGAACAGACTGATACACACAGATCCGTCACCATTCCTGCACTCCCCAGGAAGACTGGCACCAAGGCTACCTTGCCTCCTGTCAACCCCTCTCAGCAGGGGAAGGGAATACATAGGCGGGCCAGCACTATCCAACTCTGAGACTGGGGGGGGGGGATATACTCTGAATTCCAGAGTTGCACAGTGAGTGCAGGCAATCCCACTGCAAATGTTTAAATAGGTCACTCCAGGTTATGAATCTGGTGCCTATGGTAATCCTTTGCTATAATCCCTGTCCTCTCCACGACTTCCTCTTCTCTATCAAAGCCTCCTAAGAAAATGATCTGGACAGGAATGTGGCAATTGACCCCAGGTCAATTTGCACCCATGACCTTGTACCAGGTGGCCAAACGCCAAGATCTATTAACTGATCTTAAGCACACTGAAAGGAGACCGACACAGCAGAGAACAGGGCTGATGTTCCTGAAATCACAGTTACTGTGATCACAGCAGTTACTGAAATGAATCTATCACTCACCACAAAATTAAAGAATGTCATGATGATTTCAAAGTGACAGCTGCTTTGAAACCATTTTCATAATTTTAAAAGATAATTCAAATGGTAAGATTACACTACCCAACCTTTTCCCATGATGATTCAAAACCTTATCAGTGAAGTATATATGAATTCTAATCATAATAAAGTAAAAGAATATACAAAGGGGGCTGGAGAGATGACCTAGCGGTTAAGAGCACGGACTGCTCTTGCAGAGGACCCGGGTTCGATCCCCAGCACCCACATGGCGGCTAAGAACCATCTGTAACTCCAATTCCAGGAGAACTCCAGTTCCAGGGGAATCCAAGACCCTTTTCTGACCTCCACGGCATTGCACGACACGAGTGCACAAACCTACATGCAGACAGTACATTCATACACATACAAAAAAATAAAATAAAATAAAAACTAAAAATTTTAAAAAGAATATACTAAAAATTTCACAGAAACGGAGCATGTGAATATCTGTTAGTCATAAATGATACCTAATATTTCTATGTCTGCTTCTACACTGCTGGCAGCTGGGCAGTTCACAGCTTTCTGGTCTGTGAATGAAAAACAAACTGCTGAGCTTTAACATTCATCAATTCTTTTTTATTGTTCTAAATTGGTTTCAGGTTTCATTAATTAATAGTTTTGAGACTACTGTTTATAATTTAATGTAGCTCAATACCTCTTCAGACATTTAATTCAAGTCAAATAATATTTCTCTACTAATACATGGCCTACAAAAATTATACATCTTATAAAAGACTGTGGTGACAGGTAAATAGATGTGTTTATTCTAAATTTCTACTCACTGGCACTTAAACTCCTCAAAATTACTCCTCTTAGCTGTAGAATGTTTTTACTCTGATACAAGATCACAGTTAAACAATGCTATGTGGGTTGCCCTGCCCTGTATTTTCTATATGGACTCATTAGATATGACTGCACATTAATCACAGAAATTAGTTTGCTAATTTCTGCATTCAAACTTGCTATGATCCTGGACTTAAGACAGAAATCTTAGTAACAAGATGAATTTAATATTTATCCTTTTTCATACACAAACATAATTCTAGGTCCACACACACACCAATGCATGTTAATCTGCATTGCTTCCATCTTTGAAATGTATATTCTTGTCCCAACATTTTCCACTCACTAATCAGCTACTTTTTACCCTAATCCCACATGGCACCACCAGAATGGAAAATATTTGAGTTCTATCAGCTCAGTGGCTTGAGAATACTACGTCTAAAGGTGGGCCCTCTCCAGGTACAACATAGGGTGTAAAAACACTGTACATAAACTTTATGCAACACAACTGAGAAATTCAGACTTTATTTCTCAGCAGTTTGGATGAGTTCTCAAAGCCTGTGGATTCTGAGCATGTCAAAACAGCACTTGGAAAGGAGCCATATCTTTACAGTTTGGGTCACTAATGTTAGCCTAGGGTAGCCTGTACGTGGTTAGTAATCTCTAAACATTTAGTAATTAATCTCATTACACCCTAATATCTGAGTTGAAGTTAACAGCAGAATTAAAATACACAGCCCCTAATTTAAGGCTCTTTCTTATGTAGCTAACTTTTCAGAACATTGTTTTTTGGAAACACAGGAGGGAGTGCTGATTTTGCAATGACTTATTTCTCAGAGAAATACTTTTGTTGATCCTAGGAAATAAGCAGTGGTTTTGGCTGGGGTTCTTAGCTAGGCTGGACAGAGGAGAGGTTTGCAGAGTAAACACACTATGTAGATAAAAACTGTTAACCTTTGAAGCCTGCCGGAAATCATAACCAGCTGAAACCCACACCAGCAATTATCAAGTGAAAATCTTATTACCAGCACGCCTAGCTGCTGGCCCTGGACAGTCTTTGAAATGTGATTCAGCGTGGGTTTGAGAAGGCTGGTGAATAAATGGTTTTGCATATTGCTGTGAACTAATACACACTTTGACACACATTTTAGTTTCGTATTTAATGTAGCTTATTTTTTAAAAAATAAACCAATGCTATTCTCCCAGCATAGTATTTTTTAATTATACACACACACACACACACACACACACACACACACACACACAGAGTATATTGCCTACATGATGTAAGTGTACCCATGTTGTACAATGCCCTAGAACTGGTGTTAGGGATGGCTGTTAGCCACCATGTGGGTGCTGGGATTTGAACCCAGGTTCTCCAGGTTCTCTCAAGAACAGTCAGCGAGTGCTCTTGACCAGTGAGCATCTCTACAGCTCCCTTCCCATTACATTATTATTGTTTTATAATTCTAGTGGACAGCCCTGACTAAGGTTAAATCTCATTGGGCCTCATTCTGGGTTGATCAATCTGGTTTGCCACAACTGCAGGGCAACACTGTCAGAGAGCTCTTCCCCAAAGTCCGTTTTCCTAAACACTGCAACTGCTTAAATTAACTCCATCTTATGTTTTGGTGTTTGTAAAATGAAAAACAAGGGACTCCCCCTCCCACCCACACCTTATGTTCTCTTCCTTAAGCAGGTACAAGTAGTATCCTGTTAAAATATTAATATTATAAACATCTTCAACTTTCCCTTAGCCACTCCTTATATAACTAATGAAATAATCACAAATTTACGATCAAGACTAGAAACAAAAATAAAATTTTACACAGGTAAAAGTGCTCACAACTGAAAATGGTATCCCAAGATAAAATCTTCAACAGCTACCAATTTTAATTTGTATGAAATCATTAAAAATTCACAAAGGGAGGCACACAAACTGCCTATGGCTTTTACACAGTGGCTGCACTCGGTGGATGTAAACACACGTCTGCCTTCACCCCATAGGAGAGAAGGTTCAGAAATCCTTCAAGGTATGGAGGGTGCTATGGAGCCCAGTGACATTTTGCAAAGTTTCCTTTTTTTTAAACATTTATTTGTTTTTCTGTCCTATCTATCTATCTATCTATCTATCTATCTATCTATCTATTTATCTCCTACCTACCTACCTACCTACCTACCTACCTAGTGGATCTATCTATTTATCTACTACCTATTTACCTACTTAGTGAATCTGTCTGTCTGTCTGTCTGTCTGTCTACTTACTTACTTAGTGGGCTGGGAGGACATGGCACAGGTGTGGAGAACACAGGGTAACTTTCAGGAGTTCAGTTCTCTCTTTCCACTGTGTCGGTTCCAGACTGAACTTGAGTCTTGGCTGACGCTCCCTGAGCTGCTCCCTAATCTGCTGAGCCCTCCCAGGCTCCACTTTCACCCACTTTTCTACCAGCTTTGCCTTCTGAGGGCATGTGGCTATCCAAAGATGAATGGAGGAGAATTCCATGCTGGTGGGGATTCCCTCCTCTTTATTTACAGACCATCTGTTTCCTCCCACCCCAATCCCCCCACACCCTCATCCTTTTCCCTTTTCATCTTGTAAAGGCTAGGGATTAAACCTAGGGATCATGTTCTACCACTGAGCTATATCCCAGCCCATGCAAAATTACTTGTAACCTCCTCCACAGATGTTTAATTTCAGCTTTTGAGTAGTCATCTTTTAAAAGTTTGTTTCTTAAAAGAGTTAAAAGCAAAATTAAAAATGCCTTTTTATAGAAATGGCATTCTAGCAAGGTAACAGACAGTGTGTGTCCTGGAACAAAGGGGAACCTAGGTATTAGGACCAGAGGTCCCGGAGCCCAGCAGGGCCAGCCTGCACCATCCACTGGCTTGACAGTTTAAAGACAAAGCTTATCTCTATCCACCTCACACCCACACCTAATCAATCAAGAAAAGCACCCAGAACCTTTCAGAAGTCCCTTACAAGACACTGCCTCAGATGTGCCCTGTGGAAATCAGATAACATGGCTCATTATGAGCAGAAAGCTAAAAGAGCCAAAGTTTTAATGAATCAGGACTGGCTGCTTCAAATACAAATTCAGTACACCCACCCACCCACCCCAGGGCTTTAATCTGCCGGGGTCTTTCTTGCTATCTGCCATGTTACCTTCTCAGTCCCCCAATCCCACACTAGCCCTATGATTATGGATTTTAAATTTTGGTTTTGTTTTGCCATTTTTAAAATGTAGGCACTCTCTAGCCTTAAACTGACAATAACAAAAATAACTACAGGGCCATAGAAATCTCAATGCAAAACCCACCAGCTCCATCCCAGGTACAGTAGTGCTTTTCAAACCTGCATTCTCTTGGGATTCTTCTCCCAGAAACACTTTAAAACCTCTTAGAAAAAGGGACCAAATCCCTTAAACTTGCGGCAGAAAAGACCGAGCACACAGCCCCTGGTGCATAGGGTGAGAGCATCTGCTCCAAGGGCTTGGGATCCATCCCTGGTTTTACTTCTGCTCCAGTGCACATCAAGGCCATCACAGCACTGTGCCCCTCCACCTAAAACACTGCTTCCCCACTTCTGCTATGTAACAGTCTCTGAAGTATCTTCTCAGAGGCAGGCGTGTGTGGTAGCCCAGACCTGTCATCCTAGTTCTGAGAGGAGCAGCAGGATGATGGCCTGGAGTCAGCCCAGGCTACACAT
Source organism: Rhizomys pruinosus (assembly GCA_009823505.1). Lineage (NCBI taxonomy): Eukaryota > Metazoa > Chordata > Mammalia > Rodentia > Spalacidae > Rhizomys > Rhizomys pruinosus. Next base: position 1,108,447 of record VZQC01011351.1, read on the forward strand.
CAAGACACTGTCACACAAAACAATCCGGGGTTTCCGGAAGCTAAGCTAGTGTTCTTTCTCTCTCTTCTCTTTCTCTCTCTCTCTCTCTCTCTCATCTCTCTTGTCTCTTATTTCTGCTCCTCTCCTATCAAGCCGCTAATCAAAAGGAAGAAATGTTTTGAACCTTAGGCTCTATCTAAATATTCACAAACTGCCAACATTATTATAAAGAAATAATGAAGGGCTTGCGCAAGATGAGATATCTAGGGGTAAAAGGTGCTTGCTGTCAAGCCTTATGACCTGAGTTCGAACCCTGGGACTCACATGGAAAGAGAAAACTGACTCCTGTAAGTTGGTCCCTTTGACCTCTACACACACGTGTCATGGCACCCCCCCATACACACACCAAATACACAAATTTGATTTTTAAAAGTGATAGAATGAGACCTCTGCAGAATATTAATAAACAATACCCAGGTACACCATTCTTTTTTAAAGAATTCTGGGGGTGGAGAGATGGCTCAGCAGTTAAGAGCCACCTGGACGTGCTACCTTTGCAGAGGATCCCGGTTCAATTCCAGAACCCACATGGTTCACTGCCTTTAACTCTAGTTCCAGGGGATCCAAACACTTCCTTTGAACCTCGTATTTTAAGTTATAATACAAATTACTCCTGCAGTAAAGAAGCAACTTTTGGCAGGTGTGGTAGTGGCACATGCTTTTAATCCCAGTACGCGGAGGCAAAGGCAGGTAGATCTCGTGAGTTTCAAGGCCCTAGCCTGGTCTTACAGAGTTCCGGCCAGCTGGGGCTAAATAGGGAGACCGCTGTCTCAAAAATACCAAAAAAAGCAAACTTAAAATTTATATATATATATATATACTATAATTGTTATATGTATATATTTTATGATGCTTTGTGTATTTTCATACATCATTTTCCATTCAGTTCAGAATATTTCCCTTTCCCTTCCCCCCCACTCCACCCCCATCTTCCAGATCATGCATTCTGCCATAACTGTCCTTGCATCCTTTTCTCTGTTTTTTTTTTTTCTTCACTTTTTTTTTTTTTTTTAGCAATAAGTGATAATTTATCAAGCATCTTTCATGTAAATCAATTTGAGGCTGTTGTGTCCAAACCCCACAGCCCCACAATTCCGCGGTGGGGTGGTTGATGTTAATCAGGTGATCAAATGAGTGTCCAGACTATATTGCTGAGTTTCACAAATTCACACCCAATTCAGCAGCCCTTAAACATTCTTCCAGCCCTTCCCACAAGACCATTTCCACGATGTTACCCTAAGGTCTATAGAAAAGGGGCACAGGTGGATGCGAAGCCCAAAAACAGTCCAAATTTATCTGGAGATCTTGTCTTTTTTTTTTTTTTTTTTTTGGCAGATTGAGCCTGTTTACCTTAACAGGGCAGATAAGTGTCCATTTTTTTTTCAATTCTTAAATAATGCACATTGAATTAGATTCAATTAATATATAGGTCATTTACACAGAACTAATAGTCATGGTAGGGTTATTTGGTATAGACACATATTGTTTGGATTGGTATGTTAATCCCATGGAATTACTTTTTTTTCCTGTTAAATATGGACAGGGTCTTACTGTGGCTTATATATTCTCTATGTGTTTTTTTAAAAAGCTATTTTGTGGCATCAGCCATGGGTTATAATTCCTCCAAGGAGAGGCACATTAGCCAATTAGATTTGCGCGATATACAAGCATAATGGCTGCCTCTGCTGCACTAGTTATTTCCAGGCAGAGTGAGGTACTGGTCGACTGGATGGGAGACAGTGGCAGGTCTTGTCTTGACTGTCAGAGACCATATTTTGCTTGATTGTTTTAGTGGCTTGGTAACATCTCTGGTATTCCATGCATAATAATTGACTATGAGGTCAACAAGTATTCCGTTTCCGCCCAGGCACAATGTTCTTTACAGGATAGCCATGGAGTTTTAGGACTTAGTAAAAAGTAAATATGTGTAATAAAACATTGGTTTAAAGGTTCTGATAAAAAACGGTAATGCACTTGAGTTAAATGGAGTATAAATTGCTGTTGTCCACATTTTGTTTTAATAAAATCTGTAGAACAATAGCTTTGGGATTGGCACATACAAATGTTCTCTATAATGTCTCTTTGTACAGTATCAGCCTTGTAGCATTCTCTTTCACCTATAAGATGATTTAACATAAAAAATTAAGTTTGCTTCCAGTTAACCATATATAGTCACCCAAAACAGCTTGGGTGAATTTGATGAAATCTTGTGCCTTGATTCGCTATGGTATGTATAATACAACTGTCTTCCTGGGAAGACTCAAATGGGTTAAAAAAAAGGGTGGGGATACAGCTCAGGCATGAAACCCTTTTCGTCAAAAACCTTGAAATACAAACTTAAAACTAACTACGGGAAAAAGATTTGTATGTTCCAACAGGTCAAAATGTCACCAACAATGGCTGAGAAAGAAAGATACAGCTTTGCATTGAGTAGGATGTACCAGAAAGTGCCAACAGAAAGGTTGACCCGTCTGAAACATTGAAAAGAGAAAAGCCTCAGATTTCTACAAACATCGAACCCCTCGTGGATCCTACCTGTAAACATATATTTATTATAATGAGTCCTAACGAAACTTACCTTCTAGGTCCACAAAAGTTTTAATACGAGAGACTTTCTTGTCCCACCATAGAACAAGGAGAAAATGATGATGATGAGGATTTGTTCTCCAACTGTAAATTGGAGACAACTATTAAGAGGTAATCTCTTATAAAACCGGTAAACTGCCTTCTTAATTGACTAATAGACATAGGAACTGATGAAAAGGATTATTCTCTAGTTCAGAACCAAATATAAATACTAAAGTCCTTAAGCTATGCACTAAGCAAAATATATCAATACAGGAAGCTCTGACATCAGCAATGGATTTTCTACAAGGAGGATGTTGGCCAGGGATCAAGCCCCACAAAAGGTAAGAAGGCTCCTTGCCTCTAAACTGGGATACTGCAAGAAAGAGAAGTGATAAGGCCATGCTGNGGGATTATCATTTATAGCTAAAAAAAATGAAAAAAAAAACAAACCTGAAGATGAGGACAGTTATGGCAGACATACATGATCTGGATGGGGTGGGGGGTGGGGAGGAAGGAAAGGGAAAATATGCCTGATGAATTGGAAAATGATGTATAAAAATACACAAAACCATTCAATAAAAATTAAACAAAAGAAAAAAAAAAAACGGTAATGCATTGAGTTAAATGGAGTCTACCTTGCTGTTGTCACATTTTGTAATAAAATCTGTAGAACAATAGCTTTGGGATTGGCACATACAACATGTTCTCTTATAATGTCTTCTTGTTGTACAGTATCAGTTGTAGCATTCTCTTTCACCTATAAGATGATTTAACATAAAAAATTAAGTTTGCTTCCCAGTTAACCATATATAGTCACCAAAAAAACAGGCTTGGGTGAATTTGATTGAAATCATTCGCCTTGATCCCCAGCCATGGTTGTTAATCTTCTGGAGGATCATGGGTTAAAAAGGTGGGGGCTGCGAGATGGTACGGAAAGCGGCTAGGGAGGTTCGTCCCAACCTCACTGCGAGGCCCATGAACCCATTACGAAACCCATCAGAATCCGAACCTCTTCTGACCTCCCACGGATTGCACGACACGGGTGCACAAACCTCATGCAACGTACATTGATACACATACCGAAAAATAATTAAAAAAAAAAAAAAAAAAAGTGGGATACAGATAGGCATGAAAACCTTTTCGTCAAAAAACTTGCAAACCAAATCTTAAAACTAACTACGGGAAAAGATTTGTATGTTCCAACAGGTCAAAATGTCACCAACAATGGCTGAGAAAGAAAAATACAGCTTTGCATTGAGTAGGATGTACCAGAAAGTGCCAACAGAAAGGTTGGCCCGTTCTCTGAACATTGAAAGAAGCAAAGCCTCAGATTCTACAAACATCGAACCCCTCTGTGGATCCTACTGTAACAATTATTTATAATGAGTCCTAACGAACTTACCTTCTAGGTGCCACAAAAGGTTTTAATACGAGAGATTTCTTGCCTCCCCCATAGAACAAGGAGAAATTGATGATATGAGGTCGATTTTCTCCAACTGTAAATTGGAGACAACTATTTAGAGGTAATCTCTTATAAAACGGTAAAACTGCCTTCTTAATTGACTAATAGACATAGGAACTGTGAAAAGGATTATTCTCTATTCAGACCAAATATAATACTAAAGTCCTTAAGCTTTGCACTAAGCAAATATATCAGTACAGGAAGCTCTGACCATCAGCAATGGATTATTCTACCAAGGAGATGTTGGCCAGGGGATTCAAGCCCCACAAAGGTAAAGGCTCCTTGCCTCTAAACTGGGATACCTTGCAAGAAGAGAGGCAATAAGGCCATGCTGCCAGAAGTACTGACTTAACATGGCGAAGATGTATTGACACCTTTAAAATTTTTTAAAAATTTATCTTTATTCTATGTATATGAGTGTATTGCCTACATGTATGTAAGTGAACCCGTGTCATGCAATCCCCTCCAAGGTCAGAAGCCATTGAATCCTCTGGAACTAGAGTTATAGATGCTTGTTAGTCACCATGTGGGTGCTGGAATAAAATAAACAAATTTTTAAAAATCAGTCTACAGTCTGTCACTAATATTGAACAGGTTCCACATGTCCAGATAAATATAGCAGAGTAATTTACAGCTTCTGTACTCAAAAATATATTTATTTTGTAGTACTCAGAATTGAACTGATGGCCTTAGCATGCTAATGGCGAGCACTCTACAACTGAGTTACAGCCATAACCCTAAAAGTGATATTAGTAACAGCCCTGTTGCTCAACATCTGACCTTTCTTCTTCTATTAGTAGCAATTTTTCAAATTTTATTGAAGGGCTCCTGTCCAATGATGATTCAATCTCTAAGAAGTCTGTACCATCTGGATAGTGTTCTAAACAGCATTACTATAAACTATAAACAGCACATCAATAAACTAACACTGAGAAGAGAGCCATGGCTGAAGGTCATTCACTTTTCCCGGGATGCTTTAAAATTCTTATATTGCTTTTTCTTACGTGAAGTTGCTTCAGAAGTGTGGCCACCCTATCAATGGGCTGCAGGCATCTCTGGTGGAGGACTGCTCGTTATGGGTGTATTTATCAGGGTGTCTGTAGAGGAGGACCATCTGACTCAGTAACTAGAGTAAAGATGACTGACAACCCCCCAGCCCCCATGTGGGGATCCACACGCAACTCTCTAAAGCTTCAACAGCAGGAAAAAGGTGGATCTTGCCACAAAGTGAAACAGAACCCTTTCTGTGTTCGTCGTAAGCTCGCAGTCTTTTCCAGCTTTGGGTTCTCATACTGAGACATGGGCTCCTGCTGAGTCTCCAACTTGTGGGCCTTCAAACTTGAGCTTCCACCCCTGGGTCCTTCCTTCTTGGGCCTCTAGACTCAGTCTGAACCGCTTATCAGCTCTTCTGGGCCTCCAGGGGGTCAAGTGCTCCTCCTGAGACTTAACCATCCCCATAACTGCATGAGCCAATTCCTGATAATTAATCAGTCTCTTGACAGATGACTGATGATGACAGATAGATGAGATAGACAGACAGGCAGACAGGTCAAAAAGACCAACAAAACCAACAAAAAAGAATACGAGTTCTAAAAATCCAGGTCTATGTCTCTGCATTAACTTTTACTTGTGGGGGAGGAGGGGGAAGTGCTAGGATGGAGCCTAGGACCTTGTGCCCGCTAGGCTAACGTTCTACCACCGAGCACAACACAGCCTGGATCTCTGGAGTGCTGACTGCATGTTGATCATTCAGAAGCAGAGGAAGACCGATGGCATCTGCTCTGTCTACACTACTCACAGATGATGGGAGCTATTAGCACATCAGAGCAAGGACGGCCCATTGAATGGGGTAAAGTCCAGTTCCTAGAAGGTTCTGTCAATGTTAGGCAATTGCCATTCTTAACCCAAGATCTATCATCTAACACCAGATCTCCTGGACAAGAAAACACCTGTATGGAGGAGAGTCTGTTAAGTGAATTCCTAAAACTTACTAAACATTGTGACTAGTAACAAAACTTTACAGTTAACAAAGAACTTTCTTTCTTGAGACACAGAACCAGAAATACCAGGGACCAGCAAAGACCAACTCAATCCACTTCCCTCTGCATTGCTGCTAACACTGGGGCTGAAGGCTTCGAATGGTTATCACTTGGTGGTATATTGGGAACTGTCCTGTGTGCTTATGGATTCTATAGTTACTAAAAGCCAGAATATCTGACCAGGAAGAAACAGAGGCAGGAATGCAGGGGAGCGGGTGAAGCCCAGCTCAGGGGGTTCAGGACCAGACCCAGAGGTTGCAGGAACTCCTAAGCCTTGGCTCCTAGTTCTCTCCTGAGATGCAAAGGCCTGGCCCTTGAAACTTTAGGAGCAAAGACGACAGGGGAAATGGCAGACAAGCTCAGACAAGCTCTATGTAGCCCCACACGCCCTTCACCCAGGCACTCCACACAGCCATGGGCCCCCACACGGCCCTCACCCAGGCACTCCGCACAGCCATGGGCCCCCACACGCCCCTCACCCAGGCACTCCGCACAGCCATGGGCCCCCACACGCCCCTCACCCAGGCACTCCGCACAGCCATGGGCCCCCACACGCCCCTCACCCAGGCACTCCGCACAGCCATGGGCCCCCACACGCCCCTCACCCAGGCACTCCGCACAGCCATGGGCCAAGTGGGTCTTGATGGGAGGTCTCCTCGTCCTTACACCGGAGGGGAAGGAGAGCCCAGTGGAAAAAGGTGCAAAACTTTCCAGTGGAGAAGTGGAAACAAGAGAGGAGTCTTGACCACAAACATCAAGACCTGGAGGCAGGGACCCGCCTGGCACACTGCCAACCTGGAGCAGGCCTTCACCAGAGCAAAGCCCTACCCAACGCCAGTTCAAAATCTTCAACTGATTACTAGCTCCTGGTGTCACTGTGACCTCTATGTCTTAATTCTTGGCTCCTTGGTGCTGGAGGAAAAATGTTATTCCCCTACAGTTGGGGTACAGCTCCCCTCTGCACAGGGTGGTTGGTTGACTGTGCTGAGTTCATAGTTTCCTTCCTCTGAGACTTCCCTTGACCCGAGCTTTCTGCTGTGGGCTCACGATCTCCAGTGCACACAAGCTTTCTCATCTGCTCTCTGGTGCCCAGGGCAGTTGAGTTTCTCGGCTGGTCCTCTGTGTGACCCTATCGAGCTTTCTCCTTTTCCTCCTCCTCCTCCAAATCCCCAGCCCTGTCCTTAGGAATGGGAAGACTCATCTCCTGGATAAGCTGTGCTCTTTTCCAGCTAATATACAAGGTCTAGTGACTAAGAACCTTCTAGATTTCTTTACTTCATTGTGACCCCAAGAGCGACACAGACTCTAAGCCTTTGGACTTCAGCTTTTAACCACATACGTCAACTCTAGGGAGGTACTGAATGCACCCCTACCTACCAAAACCAAATTCCCTTCCTTGGAACCGGTTTGCTGCAACCTCAACCAGGCACACTGTGAAGAGGGCTGTGAGGAGGTATAGTACTGTAAGAACAAAGCACTCACTGGAAAGAGAAGTGGCCAAACACTATTCTTCTTTTCACCAGATCTCACTGCTCTGTCACCAGCTTCTTCCAGCTTCCACCCCTGGCACAGCTGCAGCCTTACCCAGGGCTTGGGAAAGAACCACTGCCAGTCCCAGACACCTTTCCAGTGGCCTGTGAACACTTCACTCCCATGCAGACTTCGCCCACTTCCGGGACAAACTTCCCTGCACGTCTGAACTTCTGCAGTGTCACCCAGCATGAACAAGTGGAGAGGCTGCTGTGCTCTATCCTCCAAGCCTGCCTGTGCTGAAACCTGCTTCCTGCCAGGAGGGAGTAAGCGGTGGAAACTTAATCCGCCCGCCCGCTGGCTGTTTACAGCACTGTGGAGGGGAGGGAGTTAGGGTTAGGCAGAGTCACAGGGGCGGGGCTCCCACGACTGAACTCTGGTGACTTTATAAGAGGGAGAAAAACTAGGATACACAGACACACGTGTTTCTCCTACTACACAGTGACCTGCATCGCCTCAGACTCTGCCAGAGAGAAAGAAGGCCATCAGCAAGTGCACCCCGGCCTCCACGGCAGCCACAAGTGAGCGCAGCCTGGACCGCCAGATGTAATACATTTTCTTTTTTCTTTTCTTTTCCCGTTATGCTCTGATTTCAAGTCGCAGCTTGTCCCCAGAATGGCCTCATGCTCACAATCTCCTGTCTCCACCTCCCAAGTGCTGGGAATTAAAGTTACAGGAATGTGCAACCACATCCAGCTAAATCTAGTATTTCCTTGATAAAGTTAGGTCACTAACACAAATAGACTACAAAAATTGGCACTGAGGATGAACCTTACTATCACTTATTATAACTATACTTGACAATGCCGAGGCTTTGGTCCTGGTTCAAACGGGTCCCAGGCAGAAGCCATCGCGGGCCCGGAGCTCTGAGCCCTCTGAAGGACAAAACTGTTCCATGAAGCCCTGGCAAGATCTCACAACTCAGCCAGCCAAGCACAAGGCAGCTTCTGCAGCTCAAGCCAGCCCAGGAGAGGTTCGCAACGTTACCAGATGCTGACACAAAAGAGCTGGCTTTATCCCCAAGGGAAATCCAACTGCTGTGGAGTTTCCCTGCAAACTTCAAAGAAAACCTGGGAAGACCAGGCAGAAGTGAGCTGCAGGACCAGAGTGCTGTCAAGAGTCCTTGATGGGATAAAGCTTAGCAGAGCTGTGGGAGGCGCCCAGTGGGACATCAGAAGACAGCTCCAGCAACGGGCCACGCCTGCTTGGAAGCCACCGGTATCAGTGCAGCCTCAGCCTCGAGGGGAACAGCTAGCACAGCTGTGGAGACAGCTCTCCAGGGCACCGGGGGCAGCCGTCAACACCGTGCACACAGGCTGGCAGCTGTGGGCTTTGCAATCTAACATCCGTCTCCTGGAGTCTGATCTGACCTTGGGACAGTTATCCTTTGTTATGGTCTGTTTGCTCTGTTTGAAGCGGAAATGCTTATCTCACCGAGACACAGCACCATATTTTAGAAATGCGTCGGTCGCTTGTTTCCTTGATTTTCCTGGGGCTCGCCACTGCAAGAGTTTGCTCTGTATCTCAGAGATGACTCCAGTTTGAACTTCTGAGTATTGCTGGGACAACTATGACCAACTGCTGGGATGGCAGGAATGCGTTCTGACTCCAAGATGGACATGTGCCTTGGAACCAAGGGTGGAGGAGCAGAGTGTATGTGCTCTGGCCTCAGAGTGGAGATGTGGGAAGGACGAGAACCTTCTCTGTGAGAACCATCTCTGTGTATCGGTTAGGTCATGGGGGATGTGCCTGTGAAAGGGACGAAGGTCATTCCCGTGGGATCCTGGGTTCTCAAAGGAGCAGGCTGCCTGAAGAGAGCCCATCCAGTAGTCACCCTCTGGCTGCCTATGTGGTTACAGGCTCGCTTGCTGTGGTGGTTTGAATGAGTGTCCCCCATAGGCTGTAAGTATTCAGACATTTGTCTCCAGTTGGTGGCACTGTTTTTGGAGGTCTTAGAAGGTGTGGCCGTGCTAGAGGAAGTATGTCACTGGGGGCAGGCTTAGTGAGTTTAACAAGCCTCATGGTCTCCAGTTGTTCTCTCTCTGCTTCCTGTGCTCATTGTGAGATGTGACCCTCAGTTTGCTGCTCCAGTCTCCAGCTGCCATGCCTCCTGCCACAATGGACTCTAATTCCCTGGAACCGTCAATCGTAAGCTCAAATAAACTCTTCCTTTTATAAGTTCCTTGGTCATGGTGTTTTATCACAGCAACAGAAAAGTGACTAATACACTTGCTCTCTCCTGCACTTACCTCTACCACTGTGACATCAACTGTCATAAAGTCCTTACTAGAGCCAAGACAATGCCACCACCATGCACTTGGATCTTCAGCACCATCAGCTAGAACTGTCCGTCCTTCTCTCTATAAAGTCTGACTTCAAGCACTTCATTACAGTGATGAACAACAGACTAACAGTAGCATGAGTCTAGATGAAGCTGAGCCCTCCATCACCTTAAGTGACCTCAGTCGTGTCTCTTCCCTCCACATGCAGGCCACACTGCTGTGAACTGTCAATCATCAGCAGCTTTCATTTCTTGCTTTCCCCACTCTGTGGACCCTTTTCCAAGCACAGAAATGGTCTCAACCTCTCGTTCTTGCTACAAATGTCTTGATACCAACGCCTCCAGAGCCTCGTTCTCACGGTCTAGGATCTTCATCTGGTTTTCTCCTTTGTCCGATGTACTTTTCCATTAGACCTAAACTAATGCCACTCAACACAAAGCTTAAGATACTTAAATGAAATTTAAAATTTAATAACTTAAATATTCACAAATACTTAAAATTAATAGTTTAAAATAAAAGGGCTTGCAAACACTACCAGTTTTGAGGACACATAGAAAATACCTTATCCTGAGTCCAAGAAGTAAGCAATTTATAAACGAAGTGCCATAGCATTAACAAAATCAGAGTTTTTGACAAACTCTCTTATGACTCTACCAAAATACCATAAAAGTCAAAATGACCAAAATAGTCTCTTGATAAGCAACTATGCTCTGTAAAATTAAGCAGGGCTATGATCCAACCATTCTCTAGTTTTTAAAGATTTATTTATTTTATGTATATAATTATTTTGCCTGCATATAAGTGCACCTGTGTCCTGCAATGCCCACAGAGGCCAGAAGAGGGTGTTGGATCCCCTGGAACTGGAGTTACGGACAGCTATAGCTGCCATGTGGGTGCTGGGAACTGAACCCAGGTCCTCCTTAAAAACAAACTTACCCAGCACTACAGCTCTTAAATCGAAGAGTCCTTCCCACATAAAATAAAACAAAATAAAGTCTGGTCCACAATATGGATATGACCCTGTCATGTTCCAAAAGGGAGTGAGCTTGTCAATCACTGTCACGACAGCCGATTATCCACCACGCCAAAGCCTGGCCACTTTGACAGGAGATGCTCTTCAGAATCCTCCTCACCAGGTTAACTAATCACTACATACAGGAGATCTTTGTGATGATACTTAAATGCAGCGTCTTTACAAGTGAATTTCATGTATACACACAAAAACAAAAGAAACTTTTTTATTTTTATTTTATTTTTTGGCTTTGCTTTCTCAACTAGTTGTCACCTGCCCCCAGCCATCTCAGAGGCTCAAACAGTTCACTAGAGGCAGAGTGAATAAGCAAGCTATATCCCAATCTCACATTCTGCCTCAGGAAAAACATGTTTCCATCTCCCCCTAAAATGTTCATAATTTCTTCTTTCCTTCTCATTGCAGAAAAGGGAGATACTAAGAGGGAAACTCTCTGTGCTGTTAAACCAAGTCCAGATGCACTCAGAAAGTAAGCTAGCGCGTGTCCAGCTGCCCCCCTCCACCTCCTTGCTGTGGAACTACTCTGACACCCCAACCCCCATTCATACACAGCCTAGGAAGTCTGTGGAACAGACACCCTGGTGCAAAGCCAACACACCCCACCCAACAGATGCCACAGGACTTATCTACAGGTGAAGATCTTTTCCCCTGAAAGGCAGTCTGCACACCTAGAGGGGCCACTGTTCTATCAGAGGCAGAGATATCAATGTGGAGACCCCACAAAAAGAATAGTGTCTAGTAAGTGACTACAAAGGAACAGGTTTATAAATGGTCAGAAAAAGAATTCAAACAATGACCTCAATGAAATTCAGCTAGATAAAAGATAACACAGATAAATCACCTCATGAACGTAGGGAAGCAATTCACAATCTGAATGAGAAACTGAACTGAGATGGACAATTCCTAAGTTTAGAAGGATCCTTGCACACCCTTGTATCACTTAACCTACTACTGTTCAGTGACTTATACAGGCATACATGTGATGTGTTTCTCTTACAAAAAATTTCTGCTGAAATTCCAGACAAAGCCACTGTTCCCATTTCCCTCTGTGCTGTGATAAAGCACTGTGACCAAACACTGAACACTTCCAGGTCACCATCCACCACTGAGGGACATCAGGGCAGGAACTGAAGGGAGAAACATTCTTGGTGAACTGGAAACAGTCCAAGTCTGGGCAAAGGCTGATCATTTGGAGACACTTTTCAGTCCTAAACTAAATATAGCAAGGTGAGCTTATTAATAAATGGGTTTTCATTTTCTTTTTTATCACATAAAAAATTTTGGTTATTCATAATGAATCACAAACACACAGGAGTTAATGCATAAGAAACTCCCTTGTAAGCCAAAAAGACAGACAGATGAGTAATTTTTAACCCAACAATATTTCACACATATGAAGGATTCCATTGCAATGAGCTGAAAAAGCAAATGAGAGAGGTCACATTTAATGCTAAGATCTTCTTTTGTATCTCACAAAAGAATAACTTAAAACTTTTAATGGAGTCTCACTGTAGCCTGGAACTCATGATCCCTACCTCAGCCTCCTCAGTGCTGGAATTATAGACGCACACTGCTGCATCTGGCTAACATGTTGCAGTACACAACAAGGATACATCTGTAGACAACAAACAAAATATATGGACAAGTATATCTTATTATGGAAGATCCTTTAAAAAAACAGAAGACTTGGACTGGTGAGATGGTTCAGTGGGTCTTTAAAAGGTACTTGCCAAGCAAGCCTCGAGACTGGAGATTGTTCCCCAGAACCCACACACTGGTGTGTTCTAGTTTGCCTTCAATCACTGTGACAAAACACTCCAACCAATACCAACTTGAGGAGGAAAGGGTTTATTTGTCTTCCATCTCCTGGGTCACAGTTCATCACTGAGGAAGTCCAAGGTAGAAACTCAGGGCAGGAACCTGGAGGCAGGAACTGAAGCACAGGCCAAGGAGGAACACTGCTTACTGGCTTGCTCCCTGGCCTGTGCTCGGCCTGCTTTCTTATACAGCACAGCACAACCTACTAAGGGGTGGCACCACTCACAGTGGGCTGGGCCCTCCCACATCACTCAACAATCAAGAAAATACCCCACAGATGTGGCCACAGACCAGTTCAATGGAGGCAATTCCCCAGTTGAGGCTCCCTCCACCAGGGGTGTCAAGTTGACAGTAAAGCTGTCCAGCACATGGTCCAAGGAGAGAACAGACTCTGTAAGATTGTCCTCTGATCGCCACCTGCATGCCATGGCACACCTGCAATCCTTCTTCACCATGCACCTGTGCATGAGCACTCATGCACACACACACCAAATTAAGTAAAAATAGAAGACTAATAAGTTATATAAATCCACATGCATTTTATATGATAAAGCAGCGTTAATATTTTACTTGCATTCACAAATACCTACAAAATTGTTTTACTTGGAAATACTAAGTGCTAATTATTACTAATTAGAAATACTAAATATTAACTTCAGTAAGGTCTTTCCCGTATCACACTATTAGCCGAGGAATCCTGAAGACGGCCTTGTGATCAGACACTTCACAGAACAGAAGAGAAACCAAAGGGTCATGATCCAAGGCTCCCTTTGCTACCAGGGAACAATGCAGGAAGGCAGCTCTGCAACCACAGCCCTGAACAGGGCTGCGCAGCAGACACTGCTCAACTCAGCTGGAAAAGCTGCTTGGGAAGCCAGCCTCCTCTCAGGAACCGCTCTGCTGGAGTTTCCATTCCAGCTACAGGGAAATTTCCCCAACACGAAAAGCAGAAAAATCTGCTGAAATTCCAGACAAAGCCACTGTTCCCATTTCACTCTGTGCTGTGATAAAGCACTGTGACCAAACACTGAACACTTCCAGGTCACCATCCACCACTGAGGGACATCAGGGCAGGAACTGAAGGGAGGAACATTCTTGGTGAACTGGAAACAGTCCAAGTCTGGGCAAAGGCTGATCATTTGGAGACACTTTTCAGTCCTAAACTAAATATAGCAAGGTGAGCTTATTAATAAATGGGTTTTCATTTTCTTTTTTATCACATAAAAAATTTTGGTTATTCATAATGAATCACAAACACACAGGAGTTAATGCATAAGAAACTCCCTTGTAAGCCAAAAAGACAGACAGATGAGTAATTTTTAACCCAACAATATTTCACACATATGAAGGATTCCATTGCAATGAGCTGAAAAAGCAAATGAGAGAGGTCACATTTAATGCTAAGATCTTCTTTTGTATCTCACAAAAGAATAACTTAAAACTTTTAATGGAGTCTCACTGTAGCCTGGAACTCATGATCCCTACCTCAGCCTCCTCAGTGCTGGAATTATAGACGC
>VZQC01011351.1:1123706-1253194 GCA_009823505.1 Rhizomys pruinosus
GCCTTTATAATTTGGGGGGGGGCAGGTTTGAATCCCCTAGCCAACATCTCCTAGGCAGAATAATTCATTGCTGATGTCAGAGCTTTCCTGTAGTAATATATTTTGCTTAATTACACAACTTATAAACACTTTACTATTGAATTTGGCTCTAGATAGAGAATTATCCTTTCACAGTTCCTATGCCTATCAGTCAATTTAAAAAGGGGTAGTTATGCCTGTTTTATAGGAAATTACCACTGTAACAATTGGCTCTAATTTACAGTTAGGGAGTGGTTTCATTATTATCATGTTTTTCTTTTTCCTATAAAGGGGAGAGGTAGGAAGGTTTCTCATTAAGTGCTATAGAAAATAAACCAGTCAAATAAAAGCTACTCTTTTAACTGCCCCACATTCCCACAAGAAACTATTATTAAGATGTGCTCAAGATGGCCAGATTATGTCAGGTCGCTGGCCCATTCTCATGACTGAACTCCTTCAGAACACAGCCACGTTCTTCCCAACATTCATGAATGCTTAAGGGGGAAAGGCCTAAGGGAGGGCAGTGCCCAGCCCCCCCCCCAGCTTTCCAGCTTGCTCTTCTCTGACCCTCCAAAGCTGGGTTCACATATTGCCTGCCTCAGTCTGCCTCCTTCACTCCCTCCCATGTCCTCTCCAGTCAGGACTGAACCCCCATAATCTCCCAGGGAACCCTGAAACATCCCGGAATTTTCTCTAAAACACAGTCTTGGATCAGAATTCTGGCAACAAGACTTTTAATAAAGTCAAGTAAACTCTAACTAGTAAACTCTTACTAGAGCCTAGTTAATTAATGGGCAGAAGTCTTTTAACCTCTGTAGCTTTTCTGGCTTGCACAAACTTATCCAAGCCAGATTATTAAAGGCTGGCTGCCAAGTCTCCTACCTCTGTTTCACCAATATCTACTGACATTTCCCCAGCCAGGGCCACTGGATGACCCAAATCCAGGATTACCCAGCATCCTTCAGTTCGGACATCCTCTCTCTGACCTACGCTTCCAAGTCACTCTCTTTTCAAAATGATTGTTATTATTATTATTATTATTATTATTACTAATTAGTGGAGGGGTGCTCACGTGCACCATGGCATGCATGAAGGTCAGGGGACAGCTTTATTTTTTTATGGCGTTAGTTCTCTCCTTCCACAGGCTGCAGTTTCCAGGGATCGAACTCAGGTGTCCAGGTCTGTGCAGCAAGCACCTTTACCCACTGAGCCATCTCTCCAGCCCCTAAGTCACTTGATAGAAATAAACCTCAGTTAGGTGCTTAGTACAGCATGTTTGGCATCAGATGGCACTGTGATTCCCCTCCTGCAAAGCCGGCTCCAGGACGACGGACCAAGGCTTCATGCTTATACACTGCCACCTAGACACATGCCTAAAATACACTGCATTGAAGAGTCTCCCTGGATACATGGCCATGTCTCTTGTAATGTATTTCTTTGTCATCCCACAACACAGTAGCACCTTGAGAGTAAGAACCAGACCTTCTTAAAAACATGCACCTGAATTTATATTTTAACAGCATATGGCGGTATTTCACAGACCAAGAAAAGGGGAGGAACTCTAACACAAAGATTATAAATCAAATGTTCATCCTTTTATATTTTTATTTTATAAATTATAATCACAGATCACGTTTTTGACAGCCTGTTCTTTTGTACACACCTTCTAAATTACTGTATCACCTGGCCATTTATCGTTAACAGACATACAACACATTTGGAAGTAAACTGATACAATTTACTCAGCCATTTACTTCTCAATGAAAACCACTCCTAACACATTTCCGTTGTCTCAGATGACAGTGAGTATTTTTATCATTCTGCACAAGCTCGAGAGCCTTCTGTGAAGTCAGAGCGAGATGTCGTGAGTGAACATGATGATCTCCACTGAAGCAGGCTGCCCACCTGCCTGGCCACATCTGTCCATCTTTAGCATGATCAATAGCTCCAGCAATGCTAAGCGTGGCTGCTTCTTGGTCACTAGCAAAGGTGGACTTTGCACAGCCCTGCTTACCCTCTGCGTCCCTCCCCTCTATCCCATCCTCGCCATGTTCTTAGTGACTTGCGGCCCACTGTCCCAGCTGGCAATGTGCCCCTTGGAGATGCCTGCTCTCTTCTTCCCTCAACATGCCTGGAGCATTTTATAGTTTGACATCTTATCTGTTCAAATTGGTTGCTGTTTTCTTTAAAACTTCACTGGGAGGAGGCAAGAGGATCACTGTGAGTTCTCGGCCAACCCAGGGAACACTGTGAGGCCCAGAGCAGCCAGACTGCAGAGTGAGACCCTGTCTTTAACAAAGGGAGTCAGCAGATAAAGGCCCGCCCACAAGCCTGCCAACAGACTCCGCAGGGCAGGAGAGAACCGACTTTCGCAAGTTGTCTTCTCTGACATACGTGATGCAGCTTCACACGTACACAGGCATAAACGCTCATACACACATCCCATAAATACATATGTGATGTAGCTTCACACATACACAGGCATAAACATTCATACACACATCCCATAAATACATACGTGATGTAGCTTCACACATACACATGCATAAACACTCATACACACATCCCATAAATACATATGTGATGCAGCTTCACACATACACAGGCATAAACATTCATACACACATCCCATAAATACATACATGATGTAGCTTCACACATACACATGCATAAACACTCATACACGCATCCCATAAATACACAAATGCACATTCATACACCATACAATCAATAAACAGATGCAGAAAACCTTTTTAACATTTCTACAAATTAACTCTCCAATTTTTTTTTTGTTTTCATCTTTTTTTATTGTTTTATCCTGTACATAATAGACAGGTCATTTCTGCACCTCCCAAAAATCTACTGCCCACCTTCACAGGTGATCAGTCCCAGGGGTAATACATTCAGTAAGGGCTTAATAAAAATACTCCCTATTACAAGCTCTCCTTTAGAAAATACTAGCCATTGTTGAAATCTTGCTAATTAACTATCTACAAAGGTAAAAAGCACTGCACCACCAATGCTCAGTCAGTGCTACACATCTGGTTGGTTTCCACGCAGGAACATAAACCACACACTTTAAGAAAGCTGATTTTGCCTGCAAGCCGTGTGCTCACATCCATGATTAAGCTACACAAACTCCTTTTCTCTTTTTTTTTTTAGAGGCCTTTTTTTTTTTTTTTTTTTTTGTCTTTTTGAGACAGGGTCTCCCTGTAACCCCAGCTGTCTTGGAACTCACTCTGTAGACCAGGCTGGCCTTGAACTCACAAAGATCCCCCTGCCTCTGCCTCCCAAGTGCTAAGATTAAAGGCGTGCGCCACCACGTCTGGCCACAAACTCCTTTTCACAAACACTGTTGGCAACGTAACAACATGGAGGATGGCATGTTACTGGCTTTGCTCAGCCACAGTCTTCAGATCACCCTCACAGTGTGTGCTCTGTGTCTGTGGAGTAAAGAACAAGGTTGATGCTGTCACAGATAGGCAAGTCAGACACCCCACTGCTGCTTTGGCCACACCATGGTCAGTTTTGTTAGCTGTCCACGATTCCATAGCAAAATATACATGGATATCCCCTAAAGAAGAGGACTTTATTCTTTTCCAGCTTGACTAACTGTCCCCTAAAATTACTCTGTATTTGTGTTGTATGTGAGCGTGGTCCCCTGGCTGGACGCACTGCAGGTGGGGAGGCCAGCAGGTCAACGGATATGTGTACTTCTGCCATCCTGACCACGCCTTACTGATTCTGCGGTTTTGATATTTTGAGACAGGCTACTCACTGAACCCAGAGCTCTCTTGTTCTCTAATGATAGGACAGGCTGGTCCATGAAGCTCGCTTCTTACGCCACACAGTAGGTTACAGCATCACCTCCATGGTCTGACTATTTACATGGTTCATGGAAGGATCTGAGTCTACAGGTCATTCAGGCTTGGCTCACAGCACACTCTATTAGAACCAAACACAGAGCCTTCCGTCAGCCCAACTGTAATTTTCTGTTGCAAGGAAGTGATTAAGCCCAAAAGCCAACTACATCATAAACTCACAATGTGCTCCCGGTGCACCTGCACATCTAGCCTGCGTGGAAGGCCTACAGCAACACGGCTACATCCGCTGTGGAAAGGAAGCTCGCGTGGTGAGGCTTGAGGCCTGGCTACATTCCTCTGTCACACATGTAGACCGGGCCCTCTCCCTCTCCCCTCCTCCCCTCCCCTCCTCCCTTTCCCTCCCCTCCCCTCCTCCCCTCCCCTCCCCTCCCCTCTCCTCTGCAACGCTGGAACAGAGAAGTCCAGATCTGATAATATTTCTACATCCAAGGAAGTACGACTGTGGAAACACATTCTGGGGTGAGACCCAATGCTAAGCACAGATGTTCATGTATTTCCTGTGCAGCACTCTCAAGCTGAAGGGAGCTTTCTGCAGTAACTTCGGTGTGCCTGTGTCCAGGGGACCTGTGACGAGAGGGTAGGTGGGATTCTCACTGGGGCCCCCAGGCAGCACCAAAAATGTTTTGGATTCTGAAGCAATACAGCTTTTATAATTAGGGATGCTCAATTTGCCTTGTTTACCTATTTAAAATATATGAGTAAGTCAAATAATTTCTGGTAACTCTGTCCTATCTGTAGATTTCGAAGACTTAGATGTCCTAATTAATACACAGATACATCAGAGAGTTGGTTAAGATTCCATAAGATTTTGTTTGCCCAGAGAATTGAAGATGATTTAGGAATGTTGTCTGCGAATACAAATTTTTACAATAGAAAAATGTTGATTCTAAACTTAATAATGAATCACTACACAAAGAACTCACTAGTACATATTTAAGAAGTTCCTGGGCTGGAGAGATGGCTCGGAAGTTAAGAGTGATTGTTGCACACACATGGGGACTGGAGTTTAGATCCCAGCCTCCACATAACAAGCCAGGAATCCCAAGGACACCTGTAACTTCAGGCCCAAGGCATCCAACGTCCTCTTCCGGCCTCTCAGGATGTGCACATGCTCATTCCTGCTTATACACACTTAATGCATATGGCTCACACAGACACACACAGAGATATGTCTTTAAAGAGAGAGATTGGGACAGAGTGACAGGAAAGATGATCCTTTAACAGAAAATAAACACCAATTCTACAGCTGGCATGAAAACACCAACAACCCTGAAGTCTCCAAGGCTGCATGTTTTTAAAATTAAACTTTCAGGGGCTCAGCGATTAAGAGCACAGACTGCTCTTGCAGAGGACCTGGGTTCGATTCCCAGCACCCACATGGTGGCTAAGAACCGTCCTTAACTCCAGTTTCAGGGGAATCCAGCACCCTCTTCTGACCTCCACACCATTGCATGACACGGGTACACCTACCTACAAATAAAAAAAAATAAAAAAATAATAAAATAAAATTAAACTTTTGGACCAAACTGATTAGAGAGACTATAATCGTACCATTACATCAGTACGATTTACAGTCCTGCTGCTATCAGAGAAGTTATCAGATGCTTACAGGAGGCTGTTCGTCCAGACCATTAAAAACATACAATGACCTAGCACTCGGGAGGCAGAGGGAGGCGGACCTTTGTGAGTTCAAGGCCAGCCTGGTCTACAGAGCGAGTTCCAGGACAGCTAGAGCTACAGGGAGACCCTGTCTCGAAAAGACAAAACAAACAAACAAACAAACAAACAAACAAACAATAAAACCCAGAAATGAAACTCCAACTCAAAGAAATTCCTTAGCTCTTTGTGGGGTCCTTGAAAAAGGTCACTGAGAACCTGAGAAGAACTGAGGATTCTCCACAACAAAGACTCACGGCTCACAATTTTACCTATAACCTCAGAGATGGTCATGAACTCCCCAAGGCTGACGTGAAGCTGATAGATGTAAACTTCTGCTGTAAAGCCCAGAAGAAATGACCCACATCAAAAGCATGGGCTAATAATGTTACTATAATTAAAAGGAAATAGAACTCCAAACTTCCTGGCAGCCAAGGCAAACAGAAAACAGGAGTTATATAATTCTCAGAGGCTGACAGAGGAAGCATGCCAGATCACAGGAGAGAGACATGTCTTTTGAAACTAAATTCTCAAAAAGATTGTCACGTGAACTCTAACAGCAGGAGGCTGAACATCATAAGAGACCATGCGTTTGGCTGTTCTACAGGAAATGCTGAAATTGTTTTCATATACCACCATCTAACACAGGCTGATAAAGCATGAGACTGATTTTAAAATACAGGACTAAATGGTTTTCTCGCAATGTAGTTTGACATAAAATTTGAAATAAAGTTATGTCATGGTGATGACATTGTTACCTCGGCCACAACAAACACAGGCTGAGTGTAGACTCTGTCTCAGAA
Organism: Rhizomys pruinosus; assembly: GCA_009823505.1. Taxonomy (NCBI): domain Eukaryota; kingdom Metazoa; phylum Chordata; class Mammalia; order Rodentia; family Spalacidae; genus Rhizomys; species Rhizomys pruinosus. The sequence continues at coordinate 1,130,068 of VZQC01011351.1, forward strand.
TCCTCAAAGCAACCATTCTCGGAAGCTGGAGTGGAATATGAGCCCCACATGCATGAGACAGCAACATAACTGAGATGCAGAGCACAAAGCCTGCTGCCTTCTGGGTGGATCTGAACCTGAGTCTCGGCTTGCCAAGTTAAGAGCTATGAGACTTGGACTTTGGCTAATTTCTAATCATAGTGACTGAACTGTATGTATGTAGTTCCTTATCTGCCACAGTCCTTACTCCTAGGAGTTCCTTTGCCTGAGCCCACCTGGACCACATGGGAGAGGGTTAGTCCTGCAGGTCAGTCTGGACGTGTCTGCTTTATCCGATATCCTCTGCTTTAATTTACCCAGCTATAACATATGGCTATTATTCAATCCTTAAAGAATATGTTAACTCTGAGTAAAAACAAAAGGCCTTCAAGCAAACATAACTCCTTCACAGCAAACATAATTAAAATAGCCTCAGTTTCAGTTAATGCAGACATTTATCTACGGTCATTACAATCCTTAACCTCAGCCAATTAACCTTTATCTTGAATCAATTCTTTGATTCCTCCTTGCTCTCTAATTTTTAGAGATGGAAAGCATACTAAGTAGATTCAAATGAAAATTATCGGATTAAAAGTTATTTCTCGGGGCTGGAGAGATAGCCTAGCGGTTAAGAGCACCGACTGCTCTTGCAGAGGACCTGGGTTTGATCCCCAGCACCAACATGGCGGCTAAGAACCATCTGTAACTCCAATTCCAGGAGAACTCCAGTTCCAGGGGAATCCGAGACCCTCTTCTGACCTCTGCGGCATTGCACGACACGGGTGCACAGAACTACATGCAGACAGTACACTCATACACGTTCAAAAATAAATAAAATAAAATAAAAAGAAAAAAGTTCTTTCTCTCTACATACCTACACAGATACCTAACACATTTCAAAGTCTTTGTTCTCCAATGTGGATGTGTTCATCTTTAATTCATGTAATATTCTCTTACTCCAGAATTAGGTTCTAAAGTCATGCAAAAGTCAACAGCTGCACATAGCCAAATTCCCTGTGCCCTCTTAGCCTGTAAAGGAAGACCACTGTTCTCTGGAAGGCCTGGTAGCCTGTGCTACCAGATGAAGTAGCCAGCGGTTTAGGAAAGACTAGAGTCACACTCAGAGGGAAGCAGTTCACACCATGAAACACAATCAGAACAGAGAGAGCTCCCTTGCCTCCCTCAGGGATACACTCATTCATCAGTGTGACAAGGCTGGATGGTACTCTTTATAATACATTGTCTCAGGCACGCTCCATTTTGCAAAGAGGATTAAGTACGCACGAGCAAATTTATCCAACTTAAACCAGATGCAATTCACGAAACATAAAGTTTCCTCCAAAAATTCCTTAAATGTTATCTATAACTAACAATAACTCACCAAGTAGGCCAGGCTGGCTGCTCACAGCTCCTCAGAAACACACCTGTCTTTACCTCCTCAGCCCTGGGATTACAAAGTGCACAACATCACAGCTTGGATCAAACCCAATTGCTAATCTGCCAAATTCTTTTATGAAATTTCAATGGCAAGTATCAGAATACAATTTTGTGCTGGATGTTTTAAAAATTTAATATCTCACCCAGTTACCAGAACTCAAATTTTGTGGACAATCTCAAAAAACTCCACCTCGTCCCCTAACTCTTTCCTTCAATCCAGGATGACCATGGAAATGAAGGTGCGGCGTTTGTAAAACTCCTCAATGGTTCCTTCCCGTTGTAAGAAGAGGAAGGCCAGTGTAGATGGGAGCTGACCTGGAATGCAGTCTCAAGACTGTTCCCAGGCTGGAAAACAGTATCTGACGTGTGCCATTAAGACAGTCAATCACCTGATTTGTCTGGAAAATCCAGGTGAAACTCGGACCTGTCAAGCCAGTGATTGGTTTTCTGAGAAGAAAAATGTGTCCAACTACCAAAAAAAAAAAGAAAAGAAAAATCTGACCCATGATTTTTCAACAGTGAGAAATGGAGGCCAAACTTCAAGAACTGGGGTGGAGACAGCACCACACCTGCTCAGCATATAGGATGGGTCTCTAATCTGTGATGGTAATCACAACCTCTACTCGGCAATTCACTATCATTTCAAATACAACACTAAGACGTTTACAACTTGGTCTCCTGAGGTACCATTTGAATATGAAATCACATATGAATCTGCAAATGACTTTACACAAGTTATTCTCTTTAATAAAAAGAGAAAGAGGGGTAAATGTCAGAATTATTTTATAAGCTAATGTCTAGGGGAGAGGTGTAGTGGAAAGATTTGAAATCTACCCACTATCCAAAAACATGCCTTTCCATACTGTAGAATTCTTTCTCTTTAGCCCCAAATAATTTTTACTTAAAAAAAAATTTGTGTAGGGTATAGAGCTGGCTTAGTGGTTAAGAGCCCTGGCTACTCTTGCAGAGGACCAGGGTTCAATTCCCAGCACCCACATGATGGCTAACAACTATCCGTAACTCCAGCTTCAGGGATCCAACGCCCTCTTCTGTCGGTAACACATGACACAGGTACACATACATACATGCAGGAAATACACACAAACGCACATGAATTAAAATGATAATAATAAAGTAAAAATGGTGTACTCTGGCCAGGCATGGTGGTGCACACCTTTAATCCTAGCACTCAGGAGGCAGAGACAGGCGGATCTCTGTGAGTTCAAGGCCAGCCCGGTCTACAGAGTAAGCTCCAGGCCAGCTGGGACTTAAAGGAAGACCCTGTCTCAAAAATACCAAAAAAAAAAATGCTGTACTCTGAGATGTAATTAATTATAGCCATGCTATTTTTATCTAAATATCAGATAATAAAGAAAAAGACAGCTTAGTGTCAGATAAATGCTATAAAACCAGTCATTTTATAATATTCAGCAATAAATTCTCCTCTTGTATTCTTTGGAAACAGGCTTTTGAAAAAGCATTAAAAATAATTTAAAAGCTACAAAGTTTCCACAGTGACTGACTGATGCCTGCTCCCTGCTGGCTGAGCATCCCCAGCCTCTTTGCAGTCTCTAGAGTCAGTCCTGGAGGAGACCCCCTGTGGGTGTGGTTCACGATTAACTAAAAGTGACCAGGAGTCCTGTGCTCCTATGTTTTTTTTTAACAGGGGAAAGCGCGAACGCAGTCTCCTACTCCCCCAAATCATGCAGCTGAGTTTCCCAAATCTGGGGAAATCGCAGGGTCAGCACATGCAGAGTGCAATGGATGAGCCTCACCCCTGGAAAACCACCTTCGTGATCATGGCATCTCCCCTGCCAAGTACGTATCTGTGCTCCTATTTAACTGAGTACTTCTTGCCACTTCTGAGGACTGCTTGATGCCTGCTCCTTCTCCGTTTGGACTCATCCTTTTATCTATCCTCCACCCACCATCTACCCAGGAGCGCCCAGTTACACGTCCAAGAGTCTGAGGGGCAAGAAAAGCCTATGTAAATAAGCAAGACAGTTCCTGAATTCCAGCAGGCTTTTTTTCTTCTTTATTTCTTTCATTTTAGGAAGGTCAGAAAAGGGCAAAATCAATTATTTGGGAGACCTAATATAAAGTGTTACAAGACTGTGTGTGTGTGTGTGTGTGTGTGTGTGTGTGTGTGTGTCTGTGTGTGTCTGTTTGAGACAAGGTCTCCCTGTAGCCCTCGCTGGCCTGGAACTCGCTTTGTAGACCAGGCTGGCCTTGAACTCACAGAGATCCACCTGCTCTGTCTCCCAGTGCTGGGATTAAAGGTGTGTGCAACTATGCCTGGCCCTGGAGATTTTAAAAGGAGACTTTAAAGTGCTCTTTCAAACTGTAAATCTAATGTAACTTATCATCACTAAATAGAAACTGCTTGATTAGGAGTCAATAATTCATGTTATTATTATTAATTTCAAAAGTATTATTACCTGAACTGCTACATGAAAAAACTGAGCAAGGCCTATAACATCTTTACAATGTTCAAATGTAGTCTTTAATTACAAATGGATACCCAGTGCCCCGCGCCTGAGTTATTAATTCAGTTAGCCTGAAGGAATTATAACCTTTAGTGATTTCTAGTCATTTATAATGATTTAACAGAAAGAAAACAGGGTTTCAAGTTAGGATCTCAGTTTTAACTTTTTGAGACAGGGTCTCCGTATAACCCCAGCTGGTCTGGAACTCACTAGGTAGACCAGGCTGGGCTTGAACTCAGAGAGGTCTGCCTAACTCTGCCTCCTGAGTGTTGGGACTAAATGCATGTGTCACTGTATCTGGCAAAGTTTTACTTTTTCAAGATCTTCAAAAAATGTAAGCTCTCTGGGATTCAGTCTCTCTAACCATAAAACATGGGGGCCAAGCATATCATAAAGTGGAAGTGACAAGAAGGCACTCTCGGCATGCTTTCCAGAGGAGAACTTAATATTCCTTTCCTATCTTTTCCCAAATGGGATATACACCACTTACAATGGGCACATTCTCATTTGCTTTCAGATGCTGTGACAAAACACTCTGACCAATACCAACTTGGGGAAGAAAAGGTTGATTTGGCTCACGTCTCTGGGGTCACAGTTCATCACTGAGGGAGCACAAGGTAGGAACTCAGGGCAGGAACCTGGAGGCAGATGCTGAAGCACAGGCCATGGAGGAGTGCTGCTTATTGCCTTGCTCCCCTGGTCCATCCTCAGCCAGTTTTCTTACACAATACAGAACAACCTGCTAAGGGGTGGCAACCCTCACAGTGGGCTGGGCCCTCCCCCCACCACTCAGCAATCAAGAAAATGCCTCACAGACATGGCCACAGGTCAGTCCAATGGAGACAATTCCCCGACTGAGGCTCCCTCCACCCAGGTGTGTCAAGTTGGCACTAAAGCTATTAGCACAACTCTGACAAACAAGGATTCTGCCGGGCTTCGGGTTCTTGGTTGGGATCACCTATATCTCCCCATGTTTATATAGATAGAACCACAATTTCACTGTCTTTCAAACAGCCCCTCTTTTTTTGTGATCTTCATAAAATCATACCAATTATCCATACTGGTTAATCACATTTACTGAACCAGAATAAAGAGCCCCAAAGGGTATTTCAGCTCACAAGTATATTAACATATAAAGAAAAAAATGATTTTATGGGACTGAAATCAGGACGCACACAGAGAGCATGCGTCACACCAAGCTCTGCTGGGTGCTGGGCCTGCTGCAAACATCTATTATCAAATTAATCACTGCAGTGAATCCTTCTGCCTCGGGTCAGGCTTGGCAAAAGTCATAAATAAAAATTCTGACCCTAGAGTTTTCATTATGGCTCGCCACTATCCATTTGTATAAAAAACTCAAAGCCTTTCAGAAGTATATATTACACTCCAATGTAATCATTCACCAAAGCAAAATCCCATTATTTCCTTGTAACACTGTAACAGAAATGGCAATTAAAATTAAACATTTTAGCTCCTATTATCTGCAGAATGTAAGCACGCGTTTACTGATCCAAGCAGCATCCTGCGAAGGCACTGTTACAATTGGCCAGCCTCAAGCTCGGCTGTTATTTACTAATCTTCTCTGTGTGTTTTCCTCTTTGAAGCATTGTTCTAGTACTCAGCCCTAATAAATAAACCTTGTATGGTTAATTATGCTGCCACACTGACAATAAAAAGTTGGCCTGCTTCCATGTTGACTGTAAAAATCTTCATTACGGAGGATAATGAACACAAAGACTGAAAGTCCGCCCGCCACACGGTGAGGCACACAACCTGTCAGAAGGATGCATGACACCAAACCAAATTCACGCAAAGCGGGACGCCAATCTATACATGCAAATGTGGGCCTGCTGCCATATGAAAGAGCATAATTATTAAAGATCACCAAAGTCTTTCTTGGTTAAATTTTCTGCACAATACATATTCACCTAGAAAGCTTCTCCTAAGAAAGTTTATCTGTTGAGGTTTTTGTTTTTTTGTTTTATTTTTTTTCTTTTAAGCATGGTCTTAAATTTTTCCCATTTAAGAATTTATTCTTGCTGGGTGTGGTAGCTTGTGATCCCAGCACTCAAATTCAAGGCTAGCCACGCACTGAGACACATAGTGTTGTGTGTCTCAAAACACAAACACACAGACCCAGACCTCCCCACTCCCACACAAACACAAACACATACACATATACACTTTGTTTTCCTAATGAAAAAGTGAAACTACCATAATAATCCAGTTAAAAGCTGAACAGGGTTTTCAGTATCTCTAGTTGTGGGAAGGAGGGACGCTCACCAGGGAGTCCCTCAGTTCAGCAACAGCTAAAACAGCCAGTGGAAATGGATGAGTGGGCGTGAAGGCCCTGGAGTGGAGTGCCGGCTTCATACTGGACTGACAGCCAATACTTGGAAAACTCTCATTATGAGGGCCCAAGGGCCAAGAAAAAGAAATACTACTTGTGTAAAGCTGATTTCAGATGTTTTGAAGGCCACAAAGGTACTCAGAATTTTAATTAGACCAATTAATGCCTGAAACAAGTCAATAAATGTGCCAAAATAATTGTGTTCTTACTAATAATTTGAAAACTGTTGCTGAGCCATAAAATGATATTATTTTTAACAATAAATCATTTTCTTTTAAAAGCTGTTATTTTTCTGGGCATGGTGCTCAGACCTTTAATCTCAGCACTCAGGAGGTGAGGCAAGTGGATCTCTGTGAGTTCAAGGCCAGCCTGGTCCACATAGTGAGTTTCAGGACAGCTGGGGCTACAGGGAGACTTGGTCTCAAAAAGACAAAAAAGAATAAAATAAAATAAAATAAAATAAAATAAAATAAAATAAAATAAAATAAAATAAAAAGCTCTTACTTTAAGTCTGTGCTGATCTTTAGAAAAAATTTAGAATATCAGATACATTTTTTTAATCAGCAAGTATCCAGGGGGCTGGTTTAAGATCTGGGGCAAAAGGTCTATGACCTGAAGACTTAGAGGGAAACTGAGGCTCAAAGAGTGGACACATGAATGAACTCATGCCTCTTGACTGACACCAATATTATGTCGCAATAAATTCACCGAAAACTGAAAACACTGTATCCCAAAATGCACTTCACCACCCATCTACTGAGCAGCATCAGCCCTTAGCAGCACCACGCCCAGCAGGGTGTCCACTGTCCCCCGTCTTGGTCATGGTTCACTGCCATCAAACACCAAGAGGGCTACTCTGGTATCCCTAGCCTGGGAGAAGAAGACCAGACTGCAAAAGTTAAGGTACAGTTTCTGCTGAAGGCCTGCTGCATCACACCATCCTGCATACAAAAATCGTAAGACAAGCCGTAGATAAGATGGGGACTGCTTTTCCTTGGGGAAACTAAGGCAGAACATCTGCCACTGTAGAACTGCTGAGATCATAAAAGTTAAAGCTGTGACCTGACATGTATGTGCTTGACAGCGGGTACCTTTAATACTAGCAGTAACATCGCCTTTCTCTAGTAACTGGCACTATGGATATGGGTGGAGAACTACATTTACCAGACACCAAATCACAGCAGTGTCCTTTGGAAACCTTCATAGTTCCTTGAATAGTTATTTCACCTTTTTTAGAATATTTCTCTACTTAATGACAACTACTTTCAAGTAAAGCAGTTATGACAAAACGTAAAAACATGAGCCCTTGCTGCTCTTGCACAGGACCTGAGTTCAGCTCCCAGTGCCCACACCGGGCAGCTCACAAGCACCTGCCACTCCAGCTCCAGGAGATCCAAGCCCTCTGGCCTCCACAGGCATACCCATACACGCATTAATAATAAATCTTAAGAGTTCTAAAAGAATCTGGAGAATTTCCTGAGTTTCAGATGTGGCTCAATGCAGAGCACTAGCCCAGCATGTGATGGCCTGCACTGTATCCAGCACCAGGACCAACGGCTCAGGTGAAGATCTGACAGTCTACTTATATAACCAATGTATTAATCTACTAAGTGAAGTTTCCCCCAGAAGCACTTGTGAGCTGGCAGGACCCGCTGCTTCGCTTTCTGTTATGCCAGCCTGATACCCAGAGTGCTTTGTACTCTCAGTCAGAACAACCATCCAAATTATAACACTTCTGATAAAAGGACAGAGGCTGCCATCCCTAGGATACTTGATTCATGAGGGCAAAAATGGTAGAAATAATTGAAAATCATTTCCACATGTAGTCCCAGGTTCGAAGCCTGGCACAGCCCAAAGAAAAAAGAAAAGCCAGGTGTGGTGGCGCAGGCCTTTAATCCTAGCACTTGGGAGGCAGAGGCAGGTGGAGCTCTGTAAGTTCAAGGTCAGCCTGGTCTACATAGTGAGTTCCAGAACAGCTGGAGCTACAGGAAGACCTTGTCTCAAAAAAGACCAAAAAAAAAAAAAGAAACAGAAAGATATCCCTGTTGAGAAGTGGAAGTGTGTATGAGAGGAAAATGCCTGAGGTTTCTGTGAAGCTAATAAAACCCTGCTGTCAATATACATCATGAGCTTTACTGAACACTTATGTTCCACTGTTCAAACTAAACAGGAGTGAGCAAGGACACACTTCAGCAACAGGTAAATGACAGGTAATGAATGAACCAGCAGGGCAAAAATAACACAGGGCATGCCAAGGTAAGGGGGTCTCAATGGGCCTCATTGAGGGGAAACCATGCAACCAATTGGGAAAAGGGGAAGCTGAGCAGAGGAAGGAGGCAGCGCAGCGGTTCCGACGGACACCTACAGAAGAGACTGTGCAGTACAACGTGATGGGAACGAGGCAGGTGAGTACGCCGGTGCCCATGGCAAGCAGAGACCAAGCAGAGGAAGGACGCAGCGCAGCGGTCCCGACGGACACCTAGAGAAGAGACTGTGCAGTACAACATGATGGGAATGAGGAGGTGAGTATGCTGGGTGCCCACAGCAAGCAGAGACCAAGCAGCGGAGCTGTTGGCCTGAGTTTGCAAGACACCGCTGCGCTGTGGTGGGGGTGGGGGCTGTGAGGAGGAAGCAGAGAGCAGGGAGAACTGTCCAGAGGCTGTGGCAACAGCTCTGAGAAAAGAAGAGGCTCAGTCCAGGACAGTAACCACAAAGGAAGGGGTGTGAATAGATGCACTGACAGGCACTAGGGAGAGAAAGCAAAGAAGTGTGGACACATCCTCGGTTTAACCCTAGGTCCACGGATAACCCTAGGGACAAACCTTCAGATGATGACCCCAGTGTCTTTGGCCTAACTGGGAAGACAAATTTGCTATATTACCTAATATGCGAATAGACGATGGCCCCAGAGATGGGGGCAGACAGAGGGTTTTGTCACTTCTAAAGTAGTAGTAAACACTGAAATAAGTCCTGAGCAGACAGCTCAGCTATGGTGACGAGCTAAATTTGAAAGAAGAGCTTATTTTACAGACAGCTAAACAGAAATAGACTTCAATCAATAAAATGAAACCTTAAGTTCTAACATCTATCTGACTAGTTGAGATAATGCATTTTCTCCTTTATTAACTTTTATTTAGCACATCAATATAATGCTCCATCAATGACATACTAAAACTCTATTTTTAAAAATCCTCGCTGAACTCTTATGATACTCTAGCAAAATAATGATTTCACTTACACTTAATTAAAAGTGAATGTTAGCAAACAGAGAAAACAGGCTAAATCACTAGTCAGCACTATAAAGGGCTCAAGTCACCCTACAGTAAATTATAATGCTTAGAAATTAAAATGCCAACAGACCCTGTCAGATTTCATCTGCAACTTCCACCACAGTTGGCAAGCTCTGAAGACTGGAAGGCAGTGAGCCGAGCTGCAGCGCTCCATGGATACAAAATTATTCAAACACAGGGGTTTTCCTTTTTAATTTTTTTATTTTTATTTTATGTATACGGTGTTTCGCTTGCCTGGATGTTAGTGCACCCATGTTGTGGGATGCCTGTGGAGGCCAGAAGAGGGAGTCGGATCCCCTGGAACTGGAGTTACAGCCAGCTGTTAGCTGCCATGTGGGTTCTCTCGCAGGTCCTCTGCAAGAGCAGCCAGCACTCTTAACTACCGAGCTATCTCTCCAGCCCCTAAAGACAGGTTCCACCTTTAACAAACTAATCCTTTCCTTAAGGATAACATACTTTGGTAAAACAGGGCTGGGTACTGAGTCAATGTAATCTCACTGTTAGCCAGCTACATAACCATATAACAAATATTACCTATGTTAGCCAGGACCAGAAAACCTCCTCCATCCTCTCAACTACCCCAAGTTTAATATTTCCTGTCAGTTTAAGATCTCGGTCTTTACCTCAGCCATGCCTGTGTGGTAAGTGATCAGCCACAGAACTAGAGTCACTGAAGAATATAGGGCTTTACCAAGTGGGGAAAAAAAAAGTTTTCAACAACACAGCTCTAAAACTTAACCAAGAACGCTAAGAACTGTTAGCTAAGGAATCAAAATTTAGAAACAAATGAATGGGTGATGGAGGCTTGTCTGTACAGCACACAGCAAGGGGAGGTATCAGTAAACAAAGTATAGATGTTTAGCAAATTATCATTACACTGAATCTGAAATAATAACCAGGAAAGTCATTGAAACAGATGCCTGTTCTCCCAGTCCCAGTATTTCTGAAATTAAGCTGATTATTCTTTAATTCCCTTTCTATATGTATGAGCATTTTGTCTACATGTATGTAAGTATACTACCTACATACAATGCCCACAGAGGACAGAAGAGGATGTTAGATCCTCTGGAACTAGAGTTACTGACGGCTGTTAGCCACCATGCAGGTGCTGGGAACTGAGCCCAGGTCCTCTACAAGAGCAGCTGCTGATGAGACATGTCCTCCACCTGACCAGCTAGACTAGCAAGCTATGGACAGAGGGGGAGCTGGGAGAGCCAGCTACCCCTCCCCACCAGACAGTATGTATAAGGGGGAGGGGCTACGGGTAAGTGGAGAACACCACGAGGTGGCCCCTCTCCCCATGTGGCTGCTGGGAAGTCGCAGGATCCAAGCCTGGCTACGGATTTTCTGGTGCAGCCTTGGAGGGGGGGGGACGGCACCCGCTCTTGTGTAAGTAACTCCTCACCACTGCTGTTAGTAAGCCAAATAAACTTGAAAGGATCTTCCAAATTGTGGTTTGGGGGAATTTATACCTCGTTTTGTCACTGGGAAGGAAGGGGGCTCACACCCCACAAAAGGGATTTTAGCAGCAGCAGCCAGTGCTCTTAACCACTGAGGCATCTCCCCAGCTTCTTATGCTGATTTTGAACACACCAAAAATTGTAACCCAAGAGAGAGATGGCTGCCATCACACATCCCCCAACAATGAAAAGGGCAGAACCCAGAACTGCACTTTAAAAGACGACTGAAAGATCCGGTCCCTGACCCACGGGGAATCACAAGTCCAGACCTGCCTGAGCTACAGAGTAAGTTCAAGGTCAGCTTGGGCAATGCAGTGAGTGATACCCTACCTCAAAATAAACCATGAAAGGAGGGCTGTAGCCTGGGTGGGGTGGAGCAAAGGGAGAGTATATCACCTATGTGTGAGGCCCTGGGAGACCGAGGTAGGAGAACTTCAAATTCTAGCCCAGCCTGAGCCATCTGAAACTTTGTCTTTTAAAACTGTTCTAACCAAAAGGTGATTTTTCTGTTTCCTGGCCCCTTTTCATAGAGTTCATGCTGAAAATCTGAACATAACAAAGACAGAACCATTATGTCTACTCAAACAAAATCATCAAGCCTATACTGTCTATACTGTTATTATTCTACTGCTTTCTCTCTTACTTCCTTTTTCATTTTCAGTGCTAGGGATTGAACCCAGGGCCTTCACACGCTGGGCAGGTCTGAGCAACCCACACCCGCATACCCTTTAGACCTTTTGGGCTTATCACCACACACTCAGCGCAGTGCCATGCACACAGATGCTCAGTATTTTCCATTCTAAGTTTCCTTCCTTTCACTTTTCTTCCTCCGTGAGTCTTTCAGCCTGGCGTGCCCTACCATCACTTGACATTTACTGTAGGAACATTTCCATCACCCTACCTTAAAGAAGGCAGAGCAAAAGGCCTCACCTTGTATGACACCACTTATATTTCATGACTTCCTCACAGCAACAGTCACTTAGTGACTGCCACAGGCTGGGGGGCAATACAGAGTACTGCTGGGGGATAAGGGGTCCCTCTCTGAAGTGACGGCCATGATGGTGACACGTTTCTGTGAACGTGGCTCACTGTGAAACACTGAAGTCTGCACTCTAAGAGGGACCATTCTGTGGCCTCGGATCCTCTGGTTTTCAAGTCACAGCAGTCTGAGCTTCCTTCTTAGGGCATGCACTTCACACTCAGCAGCCCACGAGCAGCGGCGTCACCTTGTGAATCAGCACCCCAACTGAAGCCCACTCTGAGACCCCGGGTGACCAAGAAAACGCTGCACGCACTCAAGATACAGTGCTGAAGGAAGAACACATAAAATTCATTTTGAAAACACTTCTTTTTTTAAATATTTTTTTATTTTTATTTCTGTATGTGTATGAATGTACTGTCTGCATGTAGGTTTGTGCACCCGTGTCGTGCAATGCTGCAGAGGTCAGAAGAGGGCTTCAGATTCCCGTGGAACTGGAGTTCTCCTGGAATTGGAGTTTCAGACGGTTCTCAGCCGCCATGTGGGTGCTGGGGATCGAACCCGGGTCCTCTGTAAGAACAGTCGGCACTCTTAACCGCTAGGCCATCTCTCCAGCCCCCAGAAAACACTTCTTAAATGAAGAAATAGAAAAATGTAAAAACTTGAAGGGATACATTTTAGTTCTTCAGCAAATGCACCACACAGAATACTTCATCTTCCAAAGACATGGTTAGATAAGTTTTCCATCTTACTGAAAAATATCTTTTTTCCAAATACTTTATTAATCCTATATGCTGAATTTAAAAGAGCCATTCATCCTGATGTTTCTTCCTAAGGGAGAAAAACTACCCTTCCTGATTTGGGCTGAGCTCTCCCACCTGTGCCATCCCTCACTGATTCATTCCTTTTGAAAAGATTTTAACTTATTTTTATTTTATATGTACCAGTGCTTTCTTGCAGGCATGTATGTGCATCACATGTATGCGATGCCCACAGAGGCCAGGAGAGGACATTGGATCCCCTGGAACTCGAGTTACAGAGGGTTGTTAGCCACCTCTCCAGTGCTGTAAACCAAACCCAGGTCCTCTGCAAGAGCAGCAATGCCCTTAACTGCTGAGCCATCTCTCCAGCCCCCATTTTGCTCCTTCAGTTGCCACCACAGATGTGGTCTGCCCAAAACTGTGAGCGCACCAGTTCTTGTATCTGAATGATGCTCTCATGCACATTATGGGAGCTCATCTACAAGGCAAGCAGGATGAAGAGATTTGCTGAGCTTCACAGCACCAGAACTAACTCCACTGAAAAGAAAATGTCCGCGAGGCTTTTGGAAAATAAACAAAACTGGTGAATGAACTCTGGTACTACCACAGCACATGATGTTTCTATGCCTTGTAATATTTTTCCCTTGTCAAATAACTCTTCCCAACAGTGAGGACTACAAACTCCTTTAGTCTATTGATATCTTCCCTCCATACATCCCATCTAAACAGCACCATCCTACAGGGACAGATTTAAGCACCACACTACCCACGGACACAGACTGCATTGATGGTTATTGAGCTGTATTATATAAAACCAAGTTGGAAAAAGACTAAAAAAATGAATAAATCTTTTTTCCACTTAGTGAAAGTATACAAGAGCATTAAAATGAGCTTATGCTCACCTTTTCAAGAAATATTAATAAATACATCAAAGACTGGGTTTACAGATACATTGAACTGAATTTTTTTTATTTCAATAGGAGTTTAGTGGACACTTCCAAGAGAATCAAACCTAAACAAGTCACATACCTGTGAGAATAAAGTACTTCATATGAGCATAATTAATATAAAACATCACATTTTCAGGAAAAAAATTCAGCTGACAATAAACATAACCCCAATTAATAAGTTTTATAAACATGAAAAAATAATGAGTCAATCTGATAACAAAATAGTAAAATCTGCCTAATGAATTTTCTTCTCTTTATTGGCATCTGAAGAGACTTCCACATACCAAGGGCAAGCAAAAAGCCTTTATCACAAGATCCTGACGATTGAGGTGCACATTCAAGTAACAGGATGCCTGTGTAAACGCTTACCTTCCTAGAGAGAACTGAGGCATGCAAGAGTTCTCTATTTTAGTGACAGGTAAAAGGATTAAATATGTATTATATGTAGCACATCACTTTAAGATTATAAGTAAGAAGTGTCATCTGCCTTAATCAGAAAGTAGGTGCACAGGAGCCTGATAAATAATAAGGAAATCAACACCAACAGCTACTAAGCACTGCTAGTGGCGTCCCTACATTTACTATTACTACTTTCACTCAACCCAATGGGACTTTATAGATAGAGAAACTGAAGTCTAAGAATCTGCACATCTGAACGAGGGGGTTATATTCAGAAGCATCCTACAGGGTCTCCTAGAAGCTGTGGAACACTCCCTCTGATTCAAACAGGTGCACAGAGAGAATTATGGGATGGATGTGGTACCCAAGGCAGTCCTTGACATCTAAGTGCAGAGAAGACCATGCTCGAACCCTGTGTTTGCACGGGGCTGCCCACCTCTGCTTGCTCAGCCTATCTGGTCTCTGCCTTCACAGTCCACAAGCAGGAATTGAAGTGGAGAGACAGGCAGGCCACAGGAAGTGCGTGAGGGCACACCTAAATCAAGCCAGCCTGGCTTTAGGGAGACTCTCCGACTCTCCAGTCAGAAGGCTGTCAACCCTCTTTCTCAGCGGCAGAAATAAGAGACTAGATACAAACATATTGAACTGTGTGTTCAAGAGATGAGAGCCAGCCATACAGAAACTGACAGGGTACTAGCAAAAAATTCTGTAGTGGGAAAGACCCATGATTAAGAAAAAGACTATAATAATAATAATGATGCATACACAACCAATTCTGTTCAGACCATGAGGGAAAGTGATCTGTGAGTTCTTAAAAGCCTCCCTAACCCCATGGGCTGGATTGGTCAGCATCAGATGGAGAGCCTGGCTTCCCAATGGAACTGCTTCCCTCCTGAGCAATTCAATTGTGAAGCCTGCCTGAATAGATAACACAAAAGCAGTCACTCCTGACATGTCAATGCAAGTGAATAATGATGATCCTCTTCTATGTCACCGCTTGCTCCAGCACTTCATGCATGGTGAAATTCAGGTGAACTCACCAGGGGCCATGTGCTTGGTCTCAACTTCACAGCAACCTGCCCAGGCTTTCCTCCAGTGCCTGGACTGGCAAACTTGGGTCTTCTCTTTGGGTTTCTTCTCCCAAAGCCATTATTTCAGAGGGCCTGGCTCTGTCTGAGTCTTGGCTCCATCTCTTCCATGCACAAGCCCATAAATGTCCATAAATTCAGGTACTCTCTTGATAACTTGGTATTTTCAGCTCTCCACTGAGCTCCAAACTCATGTTCGCTGCCTGCTTGACGTTTCCAGTTGAAGGTCTCGCAGACATTTTATGATCAGTACACCCATGAGTCCTTCATTTCCCCCCCACTCCTCCTGTCCTCTAACATCTGCCCCCCAACTCTGCCTTCCAACCAACCTGCGGGTCCTGTCAATTCTTTCAAAGAACATACCAAGTAAACTTCAAATTACATTCCCTTTACATCTCCATGGCTACAACCCAAGACCTGAAGAACATCCTCTCCCACCTGGGTGACTATCCAGTTCACCTTGCCATCTGGTCCAGCACCTACAACAGTCTCCACAAAGCCAAACCCCGTTGCTTGATTTGACCCCCAACACCATTCTGCAATGTCATTTCTGCACAGCACTGCCCCATCTACTCTCCGTATCCCTCTGACCCAGCTATGCCAACTTCTTCCCACACCCTCAACACCACAGCATAGACAGTTGGCCCTCTGTGTCCATGGGTTCTGCATCTGAGCATTCAAGTAGCCAAGAAAATCTGCAGGAGGAAAACCACGTGTGCTCTGAATACAGAGACTCTCTCTTGTTATCACTCGCTCAGTAAGACAGTGAGGCAACACTGCCCTGACACAGTGCTAGGCTTTGCGAGGGACTCCGAGATGGCGTAAACTGAAAGGGAAGATGGATACGGAATTTGACAGAGGTGACTTGAGCATCTCTGGATAGGCAGATGCTCTGGCTGGGTCAAGACCTCAGACAAACAGCTTGTCTCTCCTATGGCTTTTTTTTGTGAATTTTCACTTTAAGGGAAGAAAAACAAAGGCCTTCCTAATCTACTAGCAGTAGCTCCCACTCTGAAACTCATCACGTTTGTTTTGTTCACGACAACCATGGTGTCTGTTTGCTTCTCCCCTTCCTCCCAAGGCAGCTTTGGTTCTGTCTTCTGACACAGTTCCCAGTCAGCCTTCACAGCTGAAGCATAAACTCCATCAGTGGGAGGCCCCTCTGCCACTCTAGCCCAAAGCTGTCCTCAGTAAGCGACTATTCATCTCAGGATTACCTTGTATATCTTGCCCTGCTCACCTTCCCAGCAGTATAGCAGTTTTTGGAACGCACCACCACCTTACACATCCCTACACAAATATAATTTTACTTTGCTATTTCCCAGGCCCCAATTCCACCCTGAACCTACTGGGACCTTTCTGTCTGACAAGCCACCCACTACAAACATCTCACTTCTTAAACTGATGGCAAACTGGAAAACAAAAGAACACTCTGACAGGGAGAATGAAGGTGTCAGAAACCACGTGTGACCAGATCTCTCTGCTCAGCAATTCTCTGAGTAACCATCCAGTTAGCCCAAACCCCAGTGAGCTCAGAAAGCAACAACTGTAGAGAGTTCTCCTCCCTTGAAGGCAGAGGCATCTGGCCACAAATTATTTGAAGAAGGCAAAATAATTAATTTTAGATAACTATCACAGATCATTTTGACAAATACTTATTAAATGTTTTATGACACCCATATTTACATATTTGACAGAGGCTACTTAAACTCTGAATTTAGTATTTACAAGACTGTCCAAGGCTGGAGAGATGGCTCAGAGATTAAGAGCACTTACTGCTTTTTGCAGAGGACCTGGGTTCAGTTCCCAGCACCCACATGGCAGCTCACAACTGTCTGTTACTCCAATTCCAGAGGATCTGACCCCTCTCCTGACCTCTTTGCACACATGGTTCACATAAATCTATGTACGTGCTCTCTCTCTCTCTCTCTCTCTCTCTCTTTATCTCTCTCTCTCTCTCTTTTTCTCTCTCTCTCTCTCTCACACACACACACAAAATAAATCTTTAAAAAGCAAAGTTAAAAAGAATGTAAAAACTTTGCCCATTAGCCTGTTCGGAACTCAATCTGGTGTCTGCATTCCGTGAAAATGTAGCAGTTTTTAAATATTCCATATTTTTGCCACAGAGTACACAGTAAATTGTGAATTTCCCATTTTAGCTGATTAGGGACAGAATGATTCCGATACTTGTAGTATGGTCTCTGGGACCCATTTTTACCTTTAGCAAAAACTTGTAAGATTCCTCAGACACCGTAATGAAATGACTCACACCTGCTTGAGATAGTGTAGGCCATATGAGTAGTACCAGATGTGTCAGAGCCACTCAAATGCACAGTAAAATGCACAAGGTTTTGTTCTACTATATTAAGAT
The DNA here is from genome assembly GCA_009823505.1 of Rhizomys pruinosus. Taxonomy (NCBI): domain Eukaryota; kingdom Metazoa; phylum Chordata; class Mammalia; order Rodentia; family Spalacidae; genus Rhizomys; species Rhizomys pruinosus. The sequence continues at coordinate 1,147,657 of VZQC01011351.1, forward strand.
ATTGTTGAAAAGCAAAATTACTTATTACAAATTCTGGAAATTTCTTAAGTATCTGACACAATGCAACATAGGAATAAACTTAATTCCTTTGTTTTCACCCTCTTAAACCATAAATTCACCCCTTTCTCCACACTTCCAATCCTAGCTATTTGTGCAGCAGATCCTAACAGGGTTTGATTTTATTTAAGAGCCAGACTGGCTTGGGATACTTGTGATATATAAGAGCCTATGACAGACAAATCTTTTGCTTTAAGCTGGAGAACATAATGTTAACTCAGAAAGAAACACTGCTCTGTGGTGTCACTCTGCCACAGGTGGAAGTGGACACACAAACCTGGTCCACTGGATGACAGGAAAAAGGTTTAAGCAAAACAGCCACCAGCAGCTGTCTTAAACCTCAGGGCCAAAGGCTGATAACCTTTCCACTGCCCACCTGTCTCATCTAACATCTACACCAGGCAATGTCCTGTAGGCATTCCCAGATCCTCCATGCTGCCTGCTAGGCACTCTACAACCTAATGCCAGATTCTCACCTGCTAGGTGCTCTATAGTCTAATTCCTGCCCCAGGAACTCATCACACATCACAACTGGTGACCCGATTAAGTCTCCTTCCAGCCCCACACCAGCTTCCAGGTTGGTGGCCTGATGGACCACCATCCAACCCACTGGCCAAGACTACACAAGCCTGATGGGCTAAGATCACACATGAAAAATAACGGTCGGGAGCCCCTGTCTGATGGTAAGAAGGACTCGTTTATTCATTTACAGCATTCTGTTTTTATACCCAGAGTGACATCATATCTCAGGGCCTGGTTTCAGACCCCCTGCCTCAACTAGAGAACTCCTGAGTGCCTTTGATCTCAAGGAGCCACAGGTTTGCTAACGCACAGGCAAATCCTGCCTAAGGCCAGGTTTCAGTGTTGCACAGGCAAATCCTGCCTAAGGCCAGGTTTCAGTGTTGCACAGGCAAATCCTGCCTAAGGCCAGGTTTCAGTGTAAACAGACAAGCAGGTAATTTAGCACAAAAGAAGCCATAGGTGGCCCCCCCTTCCCTACACTGCCCCTTCCCATCCAGCCCACCTTACCCAAGGCTGGACTCCCAAAGTCAACAGTCCTCCTTTTTCAGGCAGTCTCAAGCTCACCCTGCCCTGCCCTACAGGCCCAGGCTATGCAGCACCCTTCTGCAGACTGACAAAGCCTGCCCATGTGGGCTCCAAGTGTGGGCAAATGTGAACCCCATACCAAAGTGTCAACTAAGGAAGAAGCGATGGAGGGTCCTGCTGCCTTCCAGAAGCCTGGTCTAGCTTTGGAGCAGGACTGCCCTTGCACCCTGGCAGCTTACTCTGCTGTCACGCTCTGGGTCACCACCACTTGCACCAGCTCCCAGATCACTCTGATCCTCAAACTATGCCCAAGCCTACAGTCACAGTGGGAACCTTTTCCCAAGGCCAAACAGAAGTTTTAAAACAAATGCAGTTAAGACCATGAATATACGTATAGTCAGACATGGTGGTGGATTCCAGAAATCCCTGTATCCAAAAGACCCAGACAAGAGGACTGTGAGTTCAAAGCCAGCCTGGCCTGCATACTGAGATAAGTAGACACTTATACTGATAATATTAATATATCACAATATAAGTATGAATGAGGCCACACTTTAACCGTATGGTCAAAGCACAAAGGATAACTAAATCTGAGCACTCAGCTGTGGGGGGGTCATCCAGGTCAACCTCTCACCATCCAAGGCTCAGGGAATGTCATAGAAGGGGGGCGGGGATGGAAGGACGGGAACAAGGCAGGAGAGCTGTGAGAAGCTGAGTTCTGACTCACATCAACTCAAGCAGCTGGGGTTACATACTCAAGACCTGGCCATGAACAGCCAGTTAAATACTCCAGCAGGAAGTGGGGAGAAGCTCTGGGGGCCCCACCCCTAGTTACGGCAGTAGACATTTGCCGAGGGGAAGGAGAGTCACTTTTCTTTTGAGATGTGGCCCAATGTGGGCTGCTCACGCCCCGCACTCACACAAAGTATTGGGACTTGGGGAGTAATAATAATAATAATAGTAATAATAATAAACAGGACATGGAGTCAAGATGGAGAGAGGCTGGGTAGTTGGAGGGAGGTAGTGGGTGGATATGCTAAAAATATATTACATATTTGTATGAAATTTCAAAGAATAAAAAAAAAAATTTTTTTTTTTGTCTTTTCGAGACAGGGTATATTTTTAAAAGCCCACTTTGTCTCGGCACCAGCAATTATTACAGAAACACCACTCTAGAACTGATTCCTATTGGAATCCTGAAAATTCCTCTGAAACAAACAGGTACTGTCTTCCTTCTTTCCCTTTAGGTTTTCATTTTATTTTTTCAGGCACAGTCTCACTATAGTTCAGGCTGGCCTTGAGCTCCTGGCTCCCATCTTAGACGCTGAGATTATAGGTACGTGGCTCCCAGACTCCTTCCCAACCCTAGCTGTCTGTGGAAGTCACCCACTACCTCTGCACAGCGGTGACTTGATGGAGCCCTTCCATCAAGCACAAAATCATTTCCTCTAACTTCAAGAAGCAGGACTAGTTCTTACTTCCCCAAATCACACAGAGAAGGCGTAACCTCTCTTCCGTTGCACAGCTCTGAAAATAGTTAACACAGCTACCAGGGCCCTCTCACTTCTCCAGGCCAAACAGCTCCCCCGTCTTTAATGTCCCTCACTATCATGGGAAAGAGTTCCCAGCCTCCTTGTTTGCGTGAATGGAGGCTGAACTGTCCAAGCGGAGGAGACGGGAGCCATTCACACGCAGCAGCCCAGTGACCTGCCAGAGCCCAGTGCCTGCCACTCAAGGTTTCTCCTTGACTGAAGCTCTGTGAGGAAGTCTCATTTCTGTCCAGGCTGGACAGAGACTGGACCACGAACTTCTCAGTTTCCAGTAACCTTTCACTCTGCATAAAAACCGTATTTATGGATTGGCGAGTCTGGTTTAAGTGACAGGGCAGCAGCCCTACCATGCGCCAGGCCCAGGGCCATCCCCAGTACCACACAAAAGAAAAAAGAAAGCCCATTCTTTTTTCTCTTTATGTTGTTAAAAATCTAAAGTATTGGGGCAGGAGAGATGACTCAGTAATTAAGAGCACTGGCTGCTCTTGCAGAGGACCCAGATTCCATTCCCAGCACCCAAATGGCAGCTAACAATCATCCTTAACTCCAGTTCCAGGGAAATCCAACACCCTCTTCTGACCTCCATAGGCACTGCACACATAGGTGCACTTACACACGTGCAGGAAGTACACTCATATGCATAAAATAAAAATAACAAATAAAGTGTTTAACCAGGTAATACTTTGCAAGGTTAATAAGGGTTTTCTACTCAGGGGCCTAGCACATGTGAGCACTGTTTGAAGCTCTGGGAACAGTGCTGAGGAGTCTCCACCTTTGAGACCACGATGAATGGTGCAGGGGAGGGAAAATAACACTTAAGAAGCTATGCAGGGTGCAGCTATGTAGAACTGATCCAGAACTGAAAACACCATCACGTCAGTCAGGTGAGCCAGGAGCTGCATATTCCAGTAACCTGGTAGCTGAGGAGGAGAATAGTGAGAATGGGTAGCCTGGGCTACAGAGACCCTGTCTCAGTAACAATGACCAAAGGTGCAAGGGGGCGGGGTGTTGGGACAATTACCTCAGTGATACAGTAATCACATGTGTCTGGCCTGGTATTCAATTCCCAGAGAGGAGGAGGAGTAGAAGTGGAGGAAGGAGAGGAGAAGGGAGGAGTGAGAGGCAAACGGGAAGGGGAGGGGGGAGAAGAGAAGGGGAGGAGGACCAGTGGGAGGAGTGGGAGATGAGGGGACAGGGAACCGGGCAGATGTCGTAAAAGAATTCTGTGGTCCCCATCTTCACCCCTGTTACAACAGGCGTAAGCTTAACCTTATAACTGCTTTACTAGATCTGGGCTGACCAAATAAATGATTATTCACATATGGCTTTAAAATTTGAATGAATTTCAGTTAAAATGATTGACTAGCTACCTTCCAAATGTTTATTAGTCACCTGCAGCTCATGGCTAGGTCCTGAATAATGCAGACACAGAACACTTCCATCCTAGATGGAAGTTCTACCTAACAGGATTGCGCTTAGCACAGCAAGCTGTCAGAACAGAAGCAGAACGGAAGCTGGGCGGTGGAAACCCTAAGGATGGAACCCTAGTTCTGCCACTTGCTGGGTGACCTTGGGTCCTGTCTTCACATCTGTAAAGTTGTCTAAAACTAACATCTACTTCAGCCGATGCTCACAAAGATTAAAGGAGACAATTCGGGGAACGCTTCCTCTGCTTCCCAGGCTGGAAGCATTCGCCTGCTAGCTCCACTGTAGGCAGCCCCACTTCCTCATTTCCCACCCATAGTAAGCCAACTGCATGCTGAGATCTGAAGACGCCAGCGGAAAGGAAGTGCTCCTGCCCAAGTGGACCCAGCAGTTGAGAGAGCTGTAACACCCAGCATGAGAGCAGATAGGGATGGGCAGATGGGGAAGGGTGCTGGATTCTAGGCACAGGAAACTTGGGATCCTCTGTGCAGGTCTGGTCATTCAAATCATGACCAGGTCTCTTCCTCCACACAGGTAAGAGCTGGTACAGAAGGAATAGATGGTGGATTTTAGCTTATGGATTTCCCTGATTCAATGAGACATTTTAGGAGAATGCACTGCCTCTACACAAACAAGGATTTGGACGTACCTTTAAAGACATCCTCTTAAGTCCTTTGGTATGTAGACATTCAATGTTACGGTTCTAAATGAATATATATTTTTAAAAATAGTCCAAAAGGTTAAAAAAAAAAAAAAAAGGCCAGGCATGGTGGCGCACGCCTTTAATCCTAGCACTTGGGAGGCAGAGGCAGGCAGATCTTTGTGAGTTCGAGGCCAGCCTGGTCTACAGAGTGAGTTCCAGGACAGCTGGGACTACAGGGAGACCCTGTCTCAAAAAGACCAAAAAAAAAAAAAAATAGTCCAAAAGGCAAGTTTAATAATAAATGCGAAAATCAAAATTTGCACTGTTCTTAAAATAAAATGTGCTAACTGGATATTTTACCTGTAATTATTATTATTTTACCTGTAATCATTATCTTGCAGTAGTGCTTAGTTGAAAAAAAATTTAAACTGGTGAACATAATAATCACTCTAAAGAAATAATTTGGATATACAAAAAGGTTTGGGGATAGCCTAAAAGATAAAGAGCTCTGGGAATTAAAATACTGCACATTAGAAAGTAATAGGGTGCTTTCTATCAGAAATGTTTAGGCAATAAACCTGAAATAATAACCAGTTATATAAGTCTAAGTACACTAAATAATAAAATGTTCAAAATATAATCCCAGTGAGATCATTTGAGATACAGTTTTCAGGCACACTCTGATACTGGTCTTAAAAGCAGCAAAAGAAACAGGGCGAAGAAAATGCATATTAAAAAAAAAAAAAGAAGAAAATGCATATTACAAAACCACAGGGAAGAGTTACTAAACTCACTCTATCATGCAACATTTTTATTAGCAAGTAAATACTACCTAAAGGCAGATCAAAAAACCTAACGTTTTGAAATCATAAATCAAGGAATTTTTCTGGTCCCTTTATTGAGAAAGCTTTGCTTCCAAAGTGACACTAGGAAGTCAAGGTAAGAGGTGCACCCGTGGCACCCTACCTGACTAACACCCAGGCACCCTGCAGGGCTGGCTGTGTCCGGGTGAATAGTCAGCCTCAAGACAGGGCAAAAAGAAACCTATACATGCACTCTGACAACAATGAGGGGGGTCCTCTTTAAAACACTAAAAAGAAGTAAAGAAATGAGAGGGCATTCTTAAAATCTCACTCCTAGAGGAATACAAAGCCAGGCCTGCTTTTTCATGCTCAGTCCCATGGTAGACATAACCCAGCTCCGTGGTTTTGCTTCCTGTGCGGACTATCCCCAAGGACTCTTGATAAGTGGCCTATCTGGTCACTCAGTGCATGTCCAATATTGTTTGAAGAGTCTTCTGTCTTCATAAAGTCTATCCAAAACCACTCAACACTGCAGTCACTTAGGCCAGAGCTTATAGAAGTAAATATAAATTACTTGGTCACCTGTACTAATGGAGAGATGGCTAATGAATAATCTAGAAACCTACATATAAGCCTGAGCTGTGTATTTAAATGTATAACATAAACAATGCCTCAGCAGGAAGTGTGTAACACACTGTTAATCAATGCATACTCACAGAAACTTCCAGTTATTCACGCCCTGTGTTTACTAATTATACACCTCGTCCCCAAGGAACTATGAGCTGGCTCAGAAAAGTTTACTTATTAGTGTGACAGTACAAAATGAAAATAACCAATATACAAGAGGGAAAGAGAGATAGGAAAATACATTATAACCAGAGGGTTGAGGTTTTTATATAAAACACTATTAACTGCTACAATCTGCAGCACATAAGGCTATGAGTTTCTGGGCAGCCCAACTAGAGATAGAAGTATCTCTGAGGTGACAACACCAGGGAGATCATTAGGTCACCATTCACCTAGACTACACCCATCACAACCGGCAGTCATGCAACACCTTTGTCTCTCAAACCATCTACAGAGATCCTTCTGGCTCCATCTTCCCAGCTCTGGGGTTGAAGCATGAACTGTCCTGTCTAGCTTTTCACCTGACCGCTAGGGGTCTAAAACCGGGTTCCAATGCTTCAAAGACTAAGCCAATCTGTACAAGACTGGAACCTAGGATCTGGCTTACTTGGAAGTTGGCATTAAAGTATAGGTATCTACAAACTCAGAGTTTAAGAAGAAAGCACTCACCCAGACATAATGATGGCACTGAGCAATATCTCCACATGAATAAATGCAGGGAGTGTGCAGCAAAAATCTCTGTACTCAAAAATTATTTTTCAAAATGCCCCAGGCTAATACTGCTTCATGGATTTCAGAAACACAAATCAAATATTGTATAAATGATATTTTAGATTGGTTGCATTTTTTTTCTGCACATTAACAACTACTGCTTTTGAATGCACATATGTAAGTCAACATCTGGGATCAGGGGAAACCCAATTAGGTTTCAGTGTTGGGACTTGTGGTGTTTTGTTCAAATATTTCAGAATCATTTTAATAAATTTTTCATTTAGAAAATGAACAGGAATCCCTTTTCAGCCTTTTGACTAAAATCAAGTATTAAAAAAAAAAAAACAGGAAGCAAGAATTAACCAATGGATTTCATGGGGGGATGAGGCTGTTTCTGAAAGCACACTGAGGGTGGGTGCTTGGGCAGCAGGGCGATTAGCACACAGGAACCAAAGAGACAGAGGCAAAGCACATGCCCCCTGCTGCCCATTCCATGTCACATCACACCCTTGGGCCCCAACCTGCATGGATAGAAGATGGGCAAGTTGGGGCCCGGGGCCACCAGAAGAGGCTGCAGGCCACAGGGATGATACCACCCCTGCCCCCCAGCTCTGTTCCTCAAGAGAACCCTGACTTATACAATTCTCCACCTATCTTTTGAGACAGGGTCTCTCGCTGAACCCAGAGCTCAGCCTCTACCCTCACTCAACTGCAGAGCTAGGGTTATAGTGTGTGACCACACCTGGCTTTTAAGTGAGTGCCACGGACTCAAACTCAGTTCCCCAAGCTTCTAAGGCAGGCACTTTATAGACTGAGCCACCTGTCCAGGTCCCCAACCCTTTTCTTTTTCTTAGCAGAACAAATAGCTACAAATTCAATTCTGGATGTATTTTCTGATCTACTCCTTTGTGGGAAGATCAAAACAAGCCGATTTGATTTCATGCCTGGTGTTGCAAGACTGGGCCCTCCCAGGCCCTCAGGGAAACCTCCTGTTGACCTGTTGATGTTTTGCTAAAAGCTTGTGCTAACAAACTCTGTTCTAAATATTTATGTTTATGCCCTCAGATCTGTGCTACTCAACTGTGGTCAGATCTTTCTGCACAAATAGTGGTTAATGCAGAGACTTAGCTCGTCAAAGTGCTAACTATAAATAACTCTGTGTGCTTGGCTGTGTACATGTCACCTTTATCAACCTCCCACCATCCAAAGCTCAGGAAACCTCAAGGAAGAAGGGGCAGAAAGAATGTGAGAGCCTGTGGATGGGAGGAGGGCTATGAAATGCCGACTTCTGGACGTGGAGTAGTTGCTGCATTCAAGAACTCAGTGCAGCTGGGATTACAAGACCTGTACCAGATCAGGCCAGTTAAAATTCCAGCCTGGGGCGAGGGGCCCTCCAAGGCCCCACCCCTTGCTGAGGAGTTGATGGGTGCCTGGGGAGGGAGAGTCACCCCATGTGCTGTGCTGCTCATGCCCAGTAGATGACTCTAAGCCCATGCGAATATGGGCTGCACTAAGTAGATGACAGTAATGACAATAAAACAGGAAAAGGAAATGAAGGTGGGGTGGGGGCTCTAGGGAAGCTGGAGGAAGGAGTGGTGGATAGATCCACACAACGTACAAATATATGAAATGTCCAAAGAATAAAAAAACGCTAAAAAAACCCCACTTGAGTTTAAGTCCAAATCAACCACTTTTTGCTGTGTAACCCTGAGCAAGTTACTTACCCACAGAGTGATTAAAAAGAGCAAACATCACAAATGACACTTCTTTGAACTCTACATGGTACTATACAAATCTTACTATAACGAGAAAGAGAAAACAGGTTGTGAGGATGTCTAGACTCTGGCCCTGGTTACTCTCCCTTGAGACAGCACTGCAGAGACACTGTCTCCAGTTCCTGTCTCCTGGCTTCCAACTCTGCAATATGGTTTCAGAAAGCTCCCCACGCCAACACTGTTTCCATTATTCCAATTTGGAAAATCCTTTTTCCTGTACTAACTAGCTCACTGCAGTAAGGTGAGGCAGCATCAATTAAGTCTCTGACCCTTCGTCACCTTTTTCATGCAGAGAAATTGTGAACTACCAAGGAGAGAGGATGAAAATCAAATGAGCCAGAGGATGCACACATTCTGAATCAACACTTACCTACAGCAATAAGACCAGTGTCACTGGCAAAAGAAACAGACACACTGATGGAAAAGAAATGGGCATTCTGCAGCAAATCCTCACATATATAATCCAGTGATACCCAACAAGGGCACCAAGATATTCAATATGCCCACAGGAAAACATAGCCAATTATTTCTATTATTAATTATATTTCTATATTGTGTACTTATATTTATTAATAACTATAACAATTACTAATCCCAATAATTGACAAATGAGATTACAAAGGAAAGGGTCTTCGAACTGAAGAGACAGTCTACAGAATGAGAAAAAAAATCCTGCCAACTATGCATCAGACAGTGGGACTGATATCTAGAATATATAAAGAATTGCAAAAATTAGACAGGAAAAAAATCACACAATTAATAAACAGGCTAATAAACTAATAGCTCTCAAAAGAAAAAAATACAATGACCAATAAATACTTTTAAAAATGTTCAACACACTTAGCCATCAGGGAAATACACATTAAAACTGCTTTGAGATCCCAAGTCAGATGACTATTACCAAGAAAACAAATGCCAGAGAGGATGTGGGGGACAGGGGCCCATATTCAGTACTGGTGGAATGGAAACTGGTGCCAGTGCGGAAGGTCCTTGAAAAACTGAAAACTACAATGCCACCCAGGGTCGGAGTTTCTAATCATCTGATAGTCCTTTAGTCAGTCACGTGTGGCCGCAATCCACACGATCTTCTTCCCTCTCTTGAACTGGGCCTGGCAATCCCACAGGACTGCGAGCTTCAAGGAGGCCAACAGCCTCTAGGCTTACTTAGCTTTGGCAAGGAGGGGGGAGGGGACCGCGAGGGATTTACCAGACAGAATGGAAAGACAAAGACAGACAGACACGGACTAAGAGAAAGCCCAGGAGATAAAACTCTCTCTCTCTTTATTCATGCCAGCAGTGTGTTTATATACCAAAAGTTACTGTGCTCTGGGCAAGGAAGTGGGGGGCAGGTGGAAGAGAAGGGCGAGCCACCTTGGCTCGGGGGGGGGGCGCTGCAGAGCTCCTGTTTATGCAACCAGTAAACTAGAGGTGCAACATTTTGCTCAATACCTCAAGGGAAGGGGCCATCCAGTTCTGGAACTCTGCAGAGATAGGTGAGGCAGGAAAACACTGTAATATCCCAGACCTTCCATCTGGAGCTACAGATAACCCATGAGATATCAGATAACTCTCGGAGGTTTTACAGGACAGGTCTTACAAGTTCTTGCCTCAAGCCTGGCAAAGTTTCATTCCTACAACCCAACGATACCACTTGGGTAGAAAAGCTGTCTTGGAGGGGTAACAGAATACAGATGGGTGAAAGCAGACCTGGGGTACTATTTGAGGAGAGGAAAGGAACCAGTGGAAGGGGCAAAGGTCACAGGAGAACACAGTTGAGGAGAGGGACAGATTAGAACAGGATGTAATGACCCATAGGTATGAAATGCTACTATCTTGAATGACAATGGAAAAAAGCAAAAAGCAGAGGCAGACAGAAAGATATAATTCAGTAGAAGCACTCTTGTTAACAAACAGTGCTGGCATACACAAAGAAATTGAAGTTGGACTCAGATCTCAGACCACATACAAATTTTAATTCAAAAGGCATCAGTAATCAAAGTATAAAGCTAAAACTATAAACATCAGAAGAAAAATAAGATATAAATCACTGTGGCCTTAGATTAGAGAATGGTTTCTTAGGGGAGATGCCAAACATCCAAACAACAAAAACAAAATAGAAAATCAGAATTCATCAAAAAATAAAAAAGCTGCAGAGAGAGCTCAGCGATTAAGAACTCAAATCTCCCAGAGTATCTGAGTTCACTTCCCAGCTCCCAACCATGCAGTTTACAAAACCCTCTGGATTGCACTTATATGCACAAAGCCACACACAGACACACACATAAACACATAATTAAAAGTAAAAACAAAATCTTGAGGGGCTTGGAGAAATGGATCAGCAGTGGACCTGAATCTGGTTCCCAACACCCACATGGCAGTTCACAACTCTCCTTAACTCCACTTTTATGGGGTCTAATGCCTTCTTCTGGATTCCACTAGCACCGGGTATGAATGTGGGATACACACACACACACACACACACACACACACACACACACACACGCACACACGCAGAAAAACATGCATACACATTTTTAAAAATCTAAAAAAATCATTAAAATATTAAAAATAAAAATCTGCTAGTACATAGCACATCCCTGAGAGCCCAACACTCAGGAGGCGAGGAGGATCATGAGTTGAAAGCCAGACTGAGCTACATAGCAAATTCAAGGCCTTGTCTCCCCACACTCCTCCCAAAAAAAAAATAAAATAAAAAATCAAGCTGAGGCTATAGCTGAGTGGTAGAAAAACTTGCCAGGCATGTGCAAGGCCTGGGGTTCAAATACTAATCCTACTCAAAAACAAATAAGTACTAAAAAAGTCATGAAAAAGAAAGTACCAAAAAAGAAAAACCGAAAAGGTGGATGAAAATATTTACAAATCGTATATCTGATATATCAGCCTTACATCCAAAATATATGAAGATCTCACAACTCAACAACAAAAAGACAACAGGTGAAAAGTGATCGGATGATGGCATAGCTAGTCCGCCAAAAGCGCAATGAGATGCCTTCAGTAAGCACAGGAAAGGGCTCTTAATATCACCGTCTATCAGGTAACATAAACCAAACCGCAGTAAAATGCTACTCTGTGTCTACCAGACAGAACAGCCAGCATCAAAAAGATGGCGGTAACGAGCACTGCCAGGGCTTCAGACAAAGTGAAATCCTCCCTTAGCACTGACAGGAAAATAAAGTACTTTAATGACTGCAGAAGATTCCCTGGCCACCCCCAAAAAGGCTAAGATGAAACTTGCACAGGACCCAGCAATTCCACCCACAGGCAAGAGAGAGAGAGAGGGAGAGAGAGAAAGAAAATGAAATCAAAGCACATGTCTACCCAAAAGATTGTACACAAATGATCACAACCGCCTAAGTGCTAACGACCTGTAACTGGAAACAACCTAAAGGCCCATCAATTGACAAGTAAAAGGTGGTGTGTCCATTACAATGGGCATTATTTGGCCATAAGAATGAATCAACTGTGACAAACACTGCACCTGTTACTGTTCAAACATTGTGCCTTTCCCCAATCCCAAGCTGTATGATTCCATTCACCAAAAATCAGCCCAGATAAGACAAATCTGCAGAGAGACAGAAAACACTGTTGCCTGTGGGTGGAGGCTGGAGGGCTTGGGAGGGGGGCGGAGAAGGTGACTGGGAAGACTAGTCACCAACCCCACTGTGATGAAGCAGCTGCAACTCATGGACCATCTAAAAGTGAAGTGACTGTTACACCTGCAGCTTCACAAAGCTGCTGAAAAAAAAAAAAAAACCGAAGCAGAGCAACGTCCAGCGAAGTCTCTGAACCAACAGAAATGGAAGTAGAACTGAGTTACCTCCACCTACCCACTCTGAATTTATCTCCCTCCTTTTATCTGTTCAGGTACACAAAATTTACCTTGGTTTTTATTTTCAAAAAGGAGCAAGAATTCTCTGCCCTTCCACCTTATAAACCTAACACAGACATCAGCACTGCAGGGTTAACCGGATTTGAATTTGGCTTCTCTGAAACATACAAGCTGTCATTTAAATTTTAAAACTTTTAATTTGGAAATTCTCTAGCCCACTAGCTGCCAGTCCTCCATTAGTACCAAGGAAATAAGAATAAACGTAGGGGTAGTCCAGGCTTAAGATAACAGCTTTAGGGAATCTGAATCACAGTAAGTGACAACATGTAGGTAGTCACTTACAAATGGCTGGGCAGAATGATTAGGACCTATCAGCTTAGGGGATGTGCTAGGCACTGCGGTGAAGGTCAGTTACAGAAACAACCCAGAATGTGACTCAGCAGGACATAGGAGAACATGGTGGAGACCTGCAGAAGCCCGGACTGCAAGGGGAGTTCAGATCAAGCCAAACAGTTCCCCCATTATTAGAAAACATTATAAGCACACACTACCGTGTCATTTTCCGTACCTGTGATCCTACAGACTGCTTGTACGAGCAGATCCTTTTTTTAGATATATAATAAGCTTAACTGTTTTGAAACATTTACTCTTTAAAATGTAGGAGAAAGAATTACTGATAAAAAAAAAAAACTCAACTCAGCTAAAAGACTTCAAACTGTATTATGTCATTTTTACCTCTTTCAAGAACAGAAGCACCCAAAGGAAGCTGAACATGGACAAACATTTACTTCCTATATGAAATAACGTGCTAAGTCATTTGTACATGTTCTTTTAAAATAATAATCAGGGGAGCTCATTATGAGGCCACATAGTTAACGGCACATGGTTCTGGATTTTTACCTCAGTACCAAAAAGACAAAACAAATTTTTGTTTTTTTTTGGTCTTTTCGAGACAGGGTCTCCCTATAGCCCTGGCTGTCCTGGAACTCACTATGTAGACCAGGCTGGCCTTGAACTCACAAAGATCCACCTACCCCTGCCTCCCAAGTGCTAGGATTAAAGGCGTGCGCCACCACGCCCGGCTTATTTATTTATTTATTTATTTATTTATTTAGGTCTAACAAAACAAAATTTAAGTTCATTCCAACCATGAAGAACAAAGTCAGCCAATACTACAGATGAGTGACATGAAAGGGAATCATATAAACATGTCTGCCTCTACTGACGGTGTGCTTGGAAAGAACTGGTATTTTGTCACCCAAGGTTTGCACCATAGTTGAAGTTTTCTTTGTTCCTTCAATAGGATCCCAAATGCTCCTCAACCAGACATCGCATCACATTAAGAGACCCACTAAATTTCAGAGGTTCTGTTTCTGCCCTGATGGACACGACTGTGCTGTGTGGTCATCTGTTAAATCTCAGAAAGCAGGATAAGCTCTTGTGCAAAGTGACACACTTCCATACAGTCAGGCAGCCAAAAGATTAATCCTCCCAGCCCCCTTCATGACACTTGGCCATGCATCTGCATCTGTCAGAGATGATGAAGAGCAACTGTCCACAGAAGCAAAAGGTGGGCCCAAGAGACAGCTGACCGTAGCAACATACCAAGATCTCTACCGAAATCAGACCGTGTAGATTCCCCAAGGGACCCTGGCCCCTTCTGTTAGGCGGGCGCCATTAATTTGCTGTATTTTATAAGTTAATTCCTTACATGCAGTAGACCATATCAAAGGCAGAAGAGAACTTTTAAAAATCAACCACAAACCACTGTCAACATTGGTCCAAAATAAACCAAACCAAAATTGTCCTCTAACTCCTCTTTCTAAAGATACCACATTTTCATTGAAATATTTTGGGCACACTGAGCACAGTGCTACAAGCCTGTAATCCCTCAGGATTACAGGATGCTGAGAAAGGACAATTAAGGGTTCAAGGCCAGCTCTGGCTACATAGTAAGTTCAAGGCCAGCTGGAGCTACACATGAACCCTTGTCTCAAACACAAATGACTGAGGACGTTGTTCAGTGGTAGAGACCTTGCTTATCATCTGCAAGGCTCTCAATTCCATCCCCAGAAGTACAAAAAGAAATATAGATGGCCACATTTACTATAAACCAATCAAATATATAATGTAAGCAAAAAGGTATATGAATTTTATATCTTTACCAACCAGTTGTTTGTAAAAAAAAAAAAAAAGGTTAAATAATGTATGTTCTGCAACAGTTTATCTCTATTTTATTGTATTTATTCATTTACTTGGGGGAGGACTTGGCACCTGCACCACAGCATACACAGAGGTCAGAAGACTACCTTCAGGAGTCAGTTCTTGCCCGCTATTATGTGGGTCCCAAGAATTGAACTCAGATCATCAAAGCTTAGCCTCAAGCACCTTACCCCTCTGAGCCATCTCACCTGCAGTTTATTTTAAACCAACAGTTTATTTTAAAAAACAAATAAATAAAGAGTAACACTAGAAAACATACAATGAATTTTTTACATAATTCAATCTGGAGTTTCTCCACAAATCAATCCACAGACAAGAACTGGTCTCCAAAAGTTAACAGTAATCTGTCATCTGAGACAACTTTAAGTCTCAAGTGTGACATTAAGCAGTCTTATGTAACAACAAAGAAAGATTCTTTCTGAGTGAAATAGCTTAAACACTGTCATTGTAAGTTTATATTCTGAACATGACTTTCATGTAAAGACTACATCAGATTCACTACAAACATAATAAGCCTTATGAAAATTTTTTCTGTACCACAACAGTTATAATGAACCATCTACCAATAGAATTTCTACTCACATTAATAACTGTTTTCATGTGAAAATAAGACCAGTAAAATTGGAAATCATACAAGCAATAACTTCAACCTGCGCCATCACGTTATCTGCCCTGAGGCCATCAAAGCACAAGACCATCAATTTAAGCAAGGGAAACTCCATGTTGGCCTGGTTCCAATACTGAGCTCATGCCAAAACAAAAATAACCGTCTTAAAATAGCCCAACAGTCATCGGCCAATGATTGCACTGGCCCTACATGCAACACAAGGCAGGAGGTTATTTCCTCTTCTTCTTCCATGTACCTGTGCATAAATCATTTGTAGGTTAAACTCAAAAGCTTCTGTACATCAAAATAAACAATCAAGGAAGTGAAGAGAAATCCCACAGAGTGGGAGGAAACCTTCACCGCAGAAATATCTGACAAAGCATTGATTTCCAGAATATATAAACTACTCAAAAAACAAAGAAGAAAGAAAACAAATGACCCACTCAATAGATGGAGCAAAGAGCTGAACAGACACTTCACAAGTGAGGAATTAGAGATGTCTGAGAAACACCTTAAGAAGTGTTCAACATCACTAATCATTAAGGAAATGCAAATCAAAACCACTTTAAGATATCATCTTACTCCCCTAAGACTGGCTAGGATCAAGAAAACAAATGATACCAAGTGCTGGAGAGGTTGTGGGGAAAGGGGAACACTCATCCACTGCTGGTGGGAATGTAAACTCATACAGCCACTATGGAAAGCAGTGTGGAGAACCCTTGGAAGACTTGGAATGAACTTGCCACCCGACCCAGCCATACCACTCCTGGGCATGTACCCTCAAGACTTACGCCACCACAGAGATACATGCACGGCCATGTTCATTGCAACTCTCTTCACATAGAAAAGGAGCTCAGAACAAACCCAAATCCCCTCAAACTGATGAGTGGATGAGAGAAAATGTGGTACTCTACAACAATGGCAGTTCTATGGTAGCAGAAAGAAAGATGACATCATGAAGCTTGCAGGAAAATGGGCGGAGCTAGAAGACATCATGCTGAGGAAGTACACCAGTCCGAAAAAACAAGACGGGGAATGGTATCCCAAATCATCTGTGGATGCTCTAGTGCCAATACATAGTTGTAAAGTATTCCTTGGTGTATGGCCCCTTGAGCTTTTGTCCAAAGCAGCTGGGAGGGATGCATATTGGAAACAACAACAACGACAGCAACAACAGAAAGAGATGAGACAAAGAAAAAAGACTGAAACAGTGAACTTCTGCTCAAGAAACGCGTCACTCCACATGGAGAAGATTGAGACAAGACTGAAGGAAAATGAAAAGCATGTTTTGGCAGGATGCATAGCTCTGGTGGGGTGGGGGAATGGGGGGGGACACGGGGTACTAGATTTTGAGATAAAGAAAGAGAAGAGAGGGCTGGAGAGATGGCTACGTTAAGAGCGCCGACCCGCTCTACAGAGGACCTGGTTCGACCCCAGCACCACATGGCGGCCGAGAACCGTCTAAAAACTCCACTTCCAGGAGAACCAATTCCAGGGGAATCGCAAAACCCTCTTCTGACCTCCCGGCGTTGCACGCAACGGGTGCACAGACTTGCATGCAGACAGTACATTCATACAAATACAAATGAAATAATAAAAATTAAAAAAATTTAAAAAAAAAAAAAAAAAATAAAGGAAAGAAAAAGAAAGAAAGAAAGAAAGAAAGAAAAAGAAAGAAAGGAAAGAAAGAAAGAAAGAAAGAAAGAAAGAAAGAAAGAAAGAAAGAAAGAAAGAATCATTTGTAGGCAAGCACTATCATTTCGTCCAAATAAACGCAGAAGAATGGGGGAAATGTAGTCAAAGGAGGAAAGTGTTCTGTATTCAACATCATCACTTCAAATCATCCATTCTTAGTCAGAACCTATGACCAAAGAAATCGTGCAAACCATGAAAAAGCCCTGCTTAATGTTCCTGCACTTTTAAAAATCAATCTCCGACAACTGAGTAATTATCAAATAGCAAATATTTTCACAACACTATTATTCTATCATTAAAAAAATCATTTAAGGCCTCAACACCTCTTCCAATGGAGGCAACTCATGCATTCATTGCTCTGTGGCTTCATCACCATATTACCATGCCGCCCTGCTGGTGGTTGCTCAGACTCACCACCACAAATATATTTCTGAACATCCATCTCTACACAGAGACACCCACAGTCGCTTCAAGCCGAGCCACAATGATACCTTGCTCTTTAATCAAATGAACTTTCTACAAACCACACAAGTAAATGAAAATCAGTGGGTACTTACCTACAGTTGGGAGGCGGGTCCAACGTGATTTCCGCAAGTTCCTTTTGAATTCTTTAAAATGAAGACAAGGAAAGTCATGTTCAAATGTCTTCCTTCTCAATGGGTTTCAGCAATACTTTATATTTTTACAGTAACACCTCCCTCTGATATGCTTTTACTGAGAAATGCTAGTCCTGTAGAAAGCATGATATACAGTAAGTAACAAAGAAGTGACTCCTCCCAGTTTTGAGGAAGGACCTACGTAGGGGGCCAGGAAGCATCAGCATGTCCACCTGCTGTGCAACCAACACCATGACATCATCAACCCTCAAAATGAGGATTTTGATTTTAAAGAAAATTTGTTTTTCTCAGCTCTGGAGTAGAGGGGTAAGCCCCCAGGTGCTCTAGCACCTGTGAATTCAGTGGTGGAGGTCTGCAGGTAAGCTTACACATACACACTTCCCGCCTGCTTCTGTCCTCTCTATGAACTGGGGCAGTACTGCCTCGAGAAAGGTAAAGACAGACCAGGAAACGCTTTCCCCAGTTTGTGTCAAAGCTGTTGATAAATCCATTTTCCCAAAAAATTTAAAAAAAATTTAATACCAAAAAAAAAAAAAGCTGGAACCCAGAGCCAGGACTCCGTAGCTAGGGGCTCAGGTAACAAAAAGGTGAGCGCCGGCCAAAATTTCTAGTTTAATTGCAAACAGATGCTATGTTATTCAGGGGTCATAAGAATTCAAATTTGAAGTCCAACTTCTGGTTCGTATTAGCACATCCTCATAGAGGACAGAGAGCTTAACACACCAAGTCAAACCCAAGCATCCTGGCTGATCCAAGCTACCAGGACAGAGGGTAGCTGCGGCAGGCTGCGAGTGGCTTTCAAGCCTGCACAGCCTTTCCTTCGGAGAGAACTACCCCAGTGTTATAGGCATTACTGCAATGCTATTACATGAGCTTGACACAAAGAAAGGAAATATTTTTAAGGTTGCCTCAGTTCTCACATTATTTGGGAGGGAGTTTGAGGGACTGAACCCAGGGATTCACGAGCTGAACACAGTACTATCAACAGGCTACACCCATAACCCATTCCTGGATGGTTTTCTACTTTGATCATGTTTCTAGCACCCTAAGTGCACACAGAGATGCAAACCCTGCCACACTGCTTTCTGTGAGCATGCCTGCCACTCCCTTCATTCTCCTTCGGGCCTCACTAAACTTAAGCTTCATTAAATCAAATTTAAAAATTCTCAAAAGCATTTCTGCTCCTTGGTCCTGTTTATAAATGATATTATTAACAGCTGGGTGCCTGGTAATTGTGAAAGCATATGAATGACAGCTAAGAATTTACAGAACAAACATTCACACCCAAATACTTTCATTCTGTGTATTTTTATTTATTTATTTTTACTGCATGTGTGTCTTGCCTGCATGTACATAAGTGCACCACATATATACACTGCCTGCAGAGGCCAAAAGAAGGGGTCGGATCCCCTGGAACTACAGTTACAGAAAGTTGTCAGCCACCATATATATGGGTGCTGGGAACTGAACCCAGGTCCTCTGCAAGAGCAGCCAGTGTTCTTAGCCACTGAACCACCTCTCTAGCCCAAAATTTAATTCTGTATCTTTTAAAAACAAAATTTGACATTTATTTATTTGTATATACATGGAGAGGTGGGGGTTCGCATAGCCACCACACACATGTGACATGTGTAGAAGTCAAAGAACAACTTGGGTAATATGTTTTCTCTCCTTCTATCATGTGGGATGGGCTGGCAGCAGACACCTTACCAGCCAAGCCTTCTCACCAGCTCTGTCTGCTTCTGTAACTTTTTTTTGGGGGGGGTCTTTTTGAGACAGGGTCTCCCTTTAGTCCCAGCTGGCCCAAAACTCACTATGTAGACCAGGCTGGCCTTGAACTCACAGAGATCCACCTGCCTCTGCCTCCTGAGTGCTGGGATTAAGATGTGCACCACCACACCCAGCTTGCTTCTGTAACTTTTTAAGGCATAGATGGAACTGCTTGGGTAAACAGGACTCTGCCAACAAAACGTTTCCCAACTCCCTGAAGAAACTGTGACTCTGACGGAATGATCACCTTTCTAATCCATGAGATTCAAGTTTACACAGATAAGCCTGATAAACTCAAAGTCAAAAATCTTCTGTTTTACTTCTACCTAGCCATGAACTGGGTCCACAGTAAAGACAATGCTCACACCTGCTCTGTACGTCTGTCTCCCATCTCATAAAATATAAGGAAATGCTACTAGGACAAACTCCATGATCCCTTTTACCTCTAACACACTGTAACTCTATTTGTATGTGACTAAATATGGCTCCAAACTGAAAACTAGAAGTCTCCAAGACCTGAAATGGAACAGATTTATGGATTTCATCGAGGTACAGAACAGACCTTCCACATGAAATGGCTAAGTCCAGGCTGAGGTGCAAATGGAGCACTCAGAGAGTCACCTCTCCCATTCAGGAAACCAGAGGGACTAGAACCATACAAAAGGAAATTAGCTACAAAGAGGAAGGGGTTGAAGGGTAGAAATCGAACAGGCCAAAAGAAAGCTCTATAATATGATATAATAAGATATAAATAAAAATTCAAAGGGGGTGGGGGTGGTGCTCACTGGCAGAGCATTCCCAGCATAGGAAAGGTCGGGTTTGAATCAGGTAGGACAAAAAATTAAAAATTAAAATAAATAAAAGATTCAAAGACTGAAAAAAAGAAATTAAAAATCCCCCAAGGGGGAAAAGGCTATGTAAGAAAACATAAATAAAATATGAATGAAAGTTAAATATTTTTTAAATTTATTATTCTTATGTATGTGAATGTATTGCCTGCATATGTGTAAGTACTGCACCTGTGTCGTGCAATACCCTCAGAGGTCAGAAGAGGGCATCGGATCCCCAGGAACTGGAGTTACAGACAGTTGTTAGCCAACATGTGGGTGCTGGGAATCAAACAGGGCTCCTCTGCAAGAGCAGTCAGTGCTCGTAACTGCTGAGCCATCTCTCCAGCCCCAAAACTTAAATATACTTTTAAACCAAAGAAGAGATTTAGGAGGTGGCGGGATTTGATTTCTCTGCTCTGCCACACTGCAGTGCAGGAATCACCTTGGGCTTGCAGGAAATCTATCTCCAATCTGCTGCTTGCTCTGCTCTACTTCTACACTTGTACAACGGGTTGATCCCTGGTTAATCACAATGCACAGAAGATGGCTGTAGTTGTGATATCCCAATAAGTATCACAAATGCTGAGCCTGAAGAAATTAAAGTTAGCCAATAAAAAAACAGCCACAGGTCAGTAGGCGACAGCAGAGAATTCATCAGAGTAAGAACTGCTGTTTCCATTTCACAAGGCAAGCTTCAAGAAACACTGTTTTGGAGCTGGAGTGATGGCTCAGCAGTTAAGAGCACTGGCTGCTCTTGTAGAGGACCAGGGTTCAGTTCCTAGCACCCACATGGCGGCTAACAATTGTCTGTAACTCCAGTGCCAGGGGATCCACCACCCTTTTCTGCCCTCCTTGGGCACTGCATGATACAGGTGCCTTTACATACATGCAGGTAAGACACTCATACACATAAAATAAAAATAAAAATAAAAAATAAGGGATCCGAGAGATGGCTTACAAGTTAATTAAAAGCACTGGCTCCTCTTGTAGAGGGCCTGGGTTCAATTCCTAGCACCCACATAGCAGTTAATAACTGTCTGTAACTCCAGTTCCAAGGGATCTGAGACCTTCTGACCTACAAGGGCATTGCACAAACACAGGTGTACATGCCTACATGCAGGCAATAACACCCATACACATAAAATAAATAAGGGGCTAGAGAGATGGCTCAGTGGTTAAAAGCATTGTCTGCTCTTGCAGAGGACCTGGGTTTGACTCCCAGCATCCACATGACAGCTAACAACTGTCTATAACCCCAGTTCCAAGGGATCCGACACCCTCTTCTAATTTCTGAGAACACTGCATGACATAGGTACACTTACATACATGGAGGCAATACACTCATACGCAAAAAAAAGTTTTTAAAAATAATAAAATATTTTTTTAAAAAAGCACTATTGAAATGTGAAGGAAGTAGTAAGAGATAGGTTAGTAACACTCTTCAGAGCATAGACTTTAAAATTATCATTAATTGGAAGAAAGAATAGGTAAATAAACTAAATCCTAATGTTTCAGAGCAAGGTGTCAAAAGATATTATTTGACAATTTAATAAATAAGAAATAAGCATATTGCTTACAATTATACAGAAAGGCTAAGACCACAGACAGCTATAGTTTCTTTAAAAGATGTTAGGACTGGAGCTGGAGAGATGGCTCAGCAGTTCAGCAGTTGAAGAGTGCTAGCTGCTCTTGCAGAGGACCAAGGTTCAATTCCCAATACCCACATGGAAGCTAATAACTCCAGTTCCAAGGGAATCCAACACCCACTTCAGACCTCTGTAGGCATTGCATCACATGGGTGCACTTACATATATATGCAGGCAATACACTCATACACACAAACTAAAAAGAAAAAGTGATTTTTTAATGTTGGGACTATTAGGGAAATAAGGATGAACAATTTAAAAATCCCTACATTGGGTGATTTGTTATGAGACATGAGTGGCTTTTAAAAACATTTTTATCTTATTTCAAATTATGTGGTGGGTAAATGCATATAAGAGCAGATGCCCTTGGAGGTCAAACAGGCCATCAGATGAGCTGACTGCAGTTATAGGTGGTTGTTAGCTGCCTGATGTGAGTGCTGGGAATCAAAAGCAGGTTTTCTGCAAGAGCAGTATGTGCTCTAAACTGTTGAGCCATCTCTCAGTCCACAGGGTGGTTTTTATAAATTTTTAAATTGAGAGAAAGGAAACAAGTAGACATTCAAAAAAGCATTCTTTTTTAAATATTTTATTTATTATTATATGAGTATAAAGTGTATTGCCTACATGCACCCGTGTTGTGCAATGCCTTAAGGACTTCAGAAGAAGGTATCAAATTCCCGTGGAACTAAGGTAAAGGACAGTTGTTAGCTGCCACGTGGGTGTTGGGAACTGAACCCAGGTCCTCCGCAAGACCATCCACTGAGCCATTTCTCCAGCATCTCAAAAGACCATTCTTAAACCAGGAATGAGACTAGGTTTTGAATCCAGCTATGCAACCCAGATGGGCTTGAACTCAGACTCCAAAGTAATGCAATTAGAACCACATTATGCTGAGAACTAATTTTAACATCAAAGAATTTTGTTGGGATTTTTAAATATCTTGCTTGATGCTTATTCTTCCCCTTCTGGTTTAAAATTGACAAATCACTAAGATCAGGAGAATAAATGACATCAAATGCTGGCGAGGATGTGGGGAAAGGGGAACGCTCATTCCCTGCTGGTGGGGCTGCAAACCCTTCCAACCCCATGGAAAGCAGGTGGCACACGCCTTTAATCCTAGCACTCAGAAGGCAGAGGCAGGCAATCTCTGTGAGTTCAAGGCCAGCATGGTCTACATAGTGAGCTCTAGGCCAGCTGGGACTAAAGGGAAGACCCTGTCTCAAAAAGAGAAAAAATAAATAAATAAACAAATCAATAAACAAACAAACCTACCATATAATCCAGTTATACCACTCCTTGGCATATACTCAAAGGACTCATCATACTGTAGAAGAATATAAGAGTATCCTTCAACTGAGGAGTGGATTTACACAATGGAGTTCTACTCAGTGGTAAAGAAAGATGAAATCATGAAATTTTCAGGTAATAGGTGGAACTAGAAACTCTTACACTAAATGAAGTAATGCAGACTCAGGAAAAAAAACACATACATTCTCCCTCACTTTTGGATCCTAACACTAAATCCTTACATGTGAATCTATATCCTGATGTAATAGCAAAAGCCAAGAAAATGGAAAGGAAGCATAGAAGGAAAGAAAGAACCTAAGTGACAGGGCTAGTAGGAGACAGATGTGACCAAGGGGGAGATGGGGAAAAGGAGGGTAATTAACTAGGAAGAGAGGAGGGAAGGACATAGAAGGCAACATGGGGTAAAGGGGAAGGAAGAATTCAAGTGTGGGGGTGGGGATAATCCGAGACAAGTAATAGCAAGGGAAAAAAGGGGAACTAAGGGTATTTTAACTAAGAGGGGAGGAGGGAGGGTTAGACAGGGAGAGAAAGAGAGAGTGCAGGGGGAGAGATGAGAGATAAGTAATGCTTAGATAGTGTGAAAAGCCAGAGAAAAATGTATTAGTGCAAAAGCCTACTGAAAACACATATACAGTATCTATCTGTACATGAGTGCATGCGTGCGTGTGTGTGTGTGTGTGTGTGTGTGTGTGTGTGTGTGTATAGCTGAAGGCTACATAATAAGAAACAGACCATACAGGAGAAACATCCTTTCAAGTCCTTGGCCAGAGTAGTCCAAGAGACTCAAAATAACACAGGCTGTTGCCACAGCCCTTGATTGCCTCCCAGAACTTCTTGAAGCTAAGACCCTACAGCTGAAGACAGGACATAGTTCAGACACAGGACTTGGAGCAAGGGAGCTGGAACGGACTTGGAAGCTCCTCCCTGAAGACCAGCTCTCATAGTACCAGAGGACACTCCGCAAACTGCTGAGAGAGAACATCAATCAGTAGTCCAAGCCCAGCTTCAAAGCCTAATAACCACAACCACAACCTGCACAGCAAACTATACTGATGCAGTAGTGTCACTTTTATCTTGAGGGTCATCAACAGCTGTCTAATATGACTTAAAGCCTGCTCAACTGGGGGGGGATTCATGTGTGGCACTTTAAACATAGCCAAATACACACGACTGGAAAGGCCACAGAGCCTAGAAAAAAAAAACCCTACGTCTGTCACATCCCTAGGCAAACATAATATCTTACTGTATGCTAAATATGGATCCTTATATTTACAGACAAGTATGCCAGTCATATCTCACATCTCATCAAAGAAGCTGCTTTTGCAACAGATGAGACTATTACAGAATTATACAACTGGTCACAAACAGAGAATAAGTATGTGAGATGCCCGACCCTAAGTGGCACATCTACAATGGAACCTCCACACCTAAGACTCATGGAACATAATGGAACAGGAGTACAGAGAATACTAATGCATCTCTCAACTCTCACCAACGAAGCTTCCTCATGCACACACAAGGCCACACAACTGGCCAAAATGTAGAGAATAAGAGTCTGCAGGGAGTGTGACCCTGGATAGGACTCCTATGTTAAACCTCACCCACCCAGGGCTCAGGGACCATTGTAGAAGAGGATGTAGAAAGACTGGAGAAGCTAGGGGAAAAGAAGTGCACAGCCATAAGGAAACAGAGTCTTATGGAGCCTGGGAAATTGTTCACGTGAGCTTTCAGCCACGGCCACAGCATGAACAAGATTTATGTAAACTCAATCAGACAAAAACCAGCACAGAGCTGGGGAGATGGGCAGGCCCCAACCTTAGCTAAGAAACGACTGGCAGCTGATCACTGCTGGGTGAGGGAGAGCTGATCTTCTTTAAGAGAAGATGAACCAGGCTCCAGTTGATGAATTCACACAGAGGGACATCTGGGTTCACAAATTTGACTCAAACGACCTTAACAGCTGGGCATTAAGGGTGGCACACACCTTTAATCCTAGCACTTGGGAGGCAGAGGCAGGTGGATCTCAGTGAGTTCAAGGCCAGCCTGGTCTACAAAGTGAGTTCCAGGCAAGCTGGGGCTACAGGGAGACCCTGTCTCAAAAAGTCCAAAAATAAAAAAAACACCTTAACATATATGACAGAAAGCATGAAATTCTGTCAATTGGCTATGGAGGGTGAACACAGGGGAGGGAGTTTAAGTATGGTTAAGATGTGTTACATGAATGCACAAAAATTCAATAAAAACACATTGAAAAAAACTGACAAATCATAATTTCTTGTCAAAATTCTGCAATAGAAGCCAAACCTCTCTCCCAGTGACCATAATCCCAAACCTATAGTATTCAATACAAAAGCAATTTCCTGGTAAATTCAAGAACTCTGAGCAATAAGCCGATGTATGATAATATATTTTGAGCCATTGTAACCTACGAATGGCTGTATTTCTCTTGACAGAAAGGATTACACTAAGAATTGCTACTTAAACGATGCAAGGTGTCCTACTGTTTTCAATGACAGAAATTCAATTCTAGCTCAAAAAATTGTGATGGTGCTATGTATTAAGTTTCTCCATCTTGATGTGGGCAAGGAAGCCAGCTATTTCAGAGACTGTCCCTCAGGGTGAGGAAAAATGAAAAAATACCAATATTTCACCTTTAAAGTGTACGTTTCACAAGACAATCTTAGGTCTCTAAAAGTGAAATGAATCACAGAGAATTCTCTATAGCTGCTGTATCAGTGCTCATTTAAAAAACAAGGAAACTAAGGCTGATTTCCTAAACAAACAAAGACCTTTCTTACTAGAATTTATAAGACACAATTTCCTCAGATAACTGACTGCATCTCCAATTCCCCTCATCCCTGAGGTACAACCCCAGGTTCCTATGACACAGAAGTTAGTAAGTGCATGTACTTACTGAGAGAGTCAAAAGAAAATTACCAACTAAATTCCAGTGTACACGACCTCACCGCAGATGTGGTTACAGGAACGAAAGACTGGAACACAATGAGGTGCTGTATGAGCCCAGCACTTGCTTCAAGAGAGGTGTGAAAGGATAGCTTAACAACCACGGTTCCCTCAGACCAAACAAGGAATGCGGAACCAGAACCACACAGAACCAGGAATACAGAAGCACACTTTTTAAAATCTATATAGTGAGCCAACAGATCAGAAAATGAAGCAGCATACATGTATGGCACACATACATGTACAGCACACATACAAATCTCAAGTGTCACCCACTCAAGGCGTGAAAGAACACAAACAGAAGCCTGGGAATCGGAGAGGTGGCACATCAGAGCTCTTTGATTGTTTTTTAAACATTTTATTTATTATTATTATTTTTACATGTATGAGTGTGTTGCCTGCATGTATGTGAGTGTACGCATGTTGTGCAATGCTTGCGGAGGTCAGAAGTGGACATCAGATCCCCTGCCACTGGACTTATGGATAGTTGTTAACTCATGTGGGTGCAGGGAATCGAACCGAACCCTGGGTCCTCCGTAAGAGCAGCCAGTGCACTTAACTGTTGAGCCATCTCTCCAGCCCCTCAGAGTTCTTTTAAAGACTGCTTATTACACCTAGATTTTCTCTTTTAAAAATGGATTTTATGAGGCTGGAGAGACGGCTCAGTGGTTAAGCACACTGGTTGCTCTTGTTGAAGACTTGGGTTCAATTTCCAGTACCCACATGATAGCGAACAACCACCAGTAACTCCAGTTCCAGAGGATCTGACACCCTCTTCCGACCTCTGCAAGCACTGCAGGACAAAGGTGCACTCACATATAAGTAGGAAATACACTCATGCACATAAAATAAAAAGTATTTTTAAATAGATTTTATTTTTATTATGTGTATGGATGACTGTCTGTACAAGTATATGTACACATGTTGGAGAGTTCAAAAGAGGACATCAGATTTCCTGGAGCCGGAGTTACAGGCAGTTTTGAGGCACTGACATCAGGGATGGGAATCAAACTCTGATCCTCTGAAAGAGCAGCTAACTTCTGAACTCTGAGGTGTCTCTCTAGCCCCTACACCTAGACTTCTCTATCCCCTGGCAGACCACTCACCTTAGACAGTGCACACCTGAGACACCACAACATTCCTAACCTACTGAACCATTTTCTCCAAATAGCTTGTTCTCAAGAAAGCATTGTTTTAGTTACTTTTAAATTTTTTTCATGACAACACTCTCTTGAAAACATATTCCCCTTGGACATAAGCCTAGAATTTAGGTGAATGGCAACAAATACCACGGTCCACTCCTGCCATTTAAGAGACCACTGTTTTTGAGACACATCATTAATTAATTATGCACATCAACTGTAAAACGCTTCCTGACTTCAAAACATGAGAAAGTCTTAAAATGTACACTTCAAGAAAACACAGTAACTACAGGAAATTTAAGAGAGCCCATTTGTAGCATAAAACACTTCACTGGAATATTCTAGAGTTCACTAGCAAAGATATGTGTAAGTCTAAAACAGCATCATGTTGAATGTCCAATAGCATTACAATGTTAAGTCGAAATCAAATTAATTTGAAATAGATGTGATTTAAAATTCATACTTATTGCTGTACCAATGTGAAAGAGGCAGCAGTCAATTCAGTGAAGATCTCAAAATGGATATTTTATGGAACTGACTAGTAAATTTAATCAAAATTATCTACATTTGCCACTGAAGACCTCATCTGACTATGTATCTGCAAATACAAGAGTGATGAAGGGTTTCAAGAGAAAAGGGCATGATGAGATCATGCCAATCTTTTAAGAACAAACTTGTCAAGTAAGGGGAAAATGCATCAAAGATGTATCTAAATTTAACTCTAAAAAAGACAAAACTTCAGGCCACTGCTTAAATACTTAAATTTGTATATAAAATTCTGCCATACCTCAAAGCAAGATATTTTAAGGAAACGTGTTTCTACAACAAATTATTAATTCCACAATTACAGAACATTTATTATAGTAATTATTAATCCTACAATTATAGCACATTTCATTTAGTAATTGAGTCAGTAAGTGGAAAACACTTTACCTGAATTTCTATAATATATACTTAATTACAGCATCTGTGCAGTTTGAGTTTAACAATAGCACTAAGTTCTCCGAAGGTTATAGCTAGTTCATTTTGTCAAAGTTTGCACCAAATAGAAGTAAAAATGTCCTTATAGACAGTAATTGGCACAGAGTCTAATCGACAGTACCCATTTGCAAGAGCTTACTATATGTAAACCACCACATTCAGAACACATGATAGCTATCTCGAGAGGGTGCCAGTATCACCTTCATTTTGCAAAAGAGGAAACTGAGGCAGCTGGGCATGGTAACATACCTATAAATCCCAGCACTAAGGTCACTAAGGCAGGAGGATCTCAAGTTCAAAGCCAGTCCTGGCTATATCCTGAGTTCCTAGCCAGCTGGAACTACACAGTGAGATCCACCTCAACCCTGCCCATGACTCCCCCCACCAAAAAAAAGGGGGGAAACATGGATAAGAGATACTAAATTGAGCTCAAGGTCAGAGAGATGATAAGGGTTGGAACCCATGTTCCAAACCCTGTTTCTTGAATCCAAACTTTATTGCAAGTGGCTATCTCACAGAACAATACTATTTAGGAAAGCATTTTCATCTAAATAAAGATTATTCCATTTTTTAATTATACATTAAAATTTTATTTTGAGCTGGGCGTGGTGGCGCACACCTTTAACCCTAGCACTTGGGAGACAGAGGCAGGCACATCTTTGTGAGTTCAAGGCCAGCCTGGTCTACAGAATGAGTTCCAGGACAGCTGGGGCTACAGGGAGACCCTGTCTCGAAAAGACAAAAAAAAAAATTATTTTGAAACTCTCTTTAATGTTGGGTCCTAGCCAAAACCTTAATGTCCAAAGGAAAGCTGAACCCCTGCCATAAACTCAAGAGCTCTAAAATCAGGAGGAGCAAAGTACGTGTGTCAGCTATCCTAAGCACACAGAGCAGTAAACAGGGTGAATCGGGCCCCCTTCTCCTTTGCAGTCTCAATTTTCTCCAAGTTCTAAGAACCTTCATAAAAAACTTAACTGTTAAAATTAAATCAACAAGAAAGCATTTTGCCTATAAAACCAAAACATGGCTTCACAGGCTGTCACTGATAGATTCCGTGAGGACCTTATAAAGAAAAATCCTCAATTATAACTTCAAACTCACCTGTTCTGTGAAATGATTCTGCCAGTGAAGGGGTCCTCCCCACCTGCTCAACTCCCCACCCTCGCCTCAGGGAAGCAACAGAAAAGGACCTCTTACCTTCACCAATGAACAGTACTGTCTGAGTGTCAATCAGATACTGCCCTGAACTCTACAGGCATACCACCTCTACAATTGGTCCTATTCCCTATCTAAAGAGGAAGAAAGCATCTTTCGTCTATATTTTATTCATGAAATCACTAGGGTTGGATAGAGTGCACTTTATTTATTTTATTTTATTTTTTGGTATTTTTGAGACGGGTCTCCCTTTAGTCCCAGCCGGCCTGGAGCTGGCTCTGTAGACCAGGCTGGCCTTGAACTCACAGAGATCCGCCTGCCTCTGCCTCCCAAGTGGTAGGATTAAAGGCGTGCACCACCATGCCTGGCTCAGAGGGCACTTTAAAACACCTCATAAAGCTAGCCAGGCATGGTGGTGAATGCCTTTAACCCTAGCACTTGGAAGGCAAAGGCAGGCAGATCTTTGTGAGTTCAATGCCAGCCTGGTCTACAGAGTGAGTTCCAGGACAGCTGGGGCAACAGGGAGACCCTGTCTTGAAAAGACAAAAAACCAAACAAACAACAACAAAAAACACCTCATAAAGCTAAGGAGGGGAGGGCCCACGAACTGGAATGTGCCACATTCTGGCATAAACAGTACATGGTCCTCACAGGTAGAATTTGTCTTGAAGTATTTCACAGGGATGCTTCCAGTTAGAGAAACAAGACATCTCTAGTGACTACCAGTCCTGGGGAGCAGGGCACAGGCCAGCAGGCCCACTCCCTCATGGCCTGACCAGGCTTCTCTCCCCAGTCAGCAACTCAGAGCTGAGTGAGAGTTCACTCACCTAGATGTGGAAAGTCTGTATGTGAACAACCCTTACCCATCCACCCCAAGCCATCTTTTACCTGAATGTCCTGTTTTCTCCATCCCTGACCCTTCCTATCCTCCTACCCTAGCCCCACCTTCCTGCAGCAAGCCATACTGTTTTGTCGCCAAGGAGGACAAAAAAAAAAAAAAATCATCCCACTAAGCCCCTTGGACTTAAAAGCAAAAAGAAAACAGAACCCTTCCCCCACCCTAGCACGTTCCAGTAGGAACACCTAGAGGGTTAATATCTGGGCCTAAAAAAAAAACAAAAAAATTTAAAAAATTAAAAATAAAAATAAAAATAAAAATAAAAATAATAAAAATATCTGGGCCTATCCGACTTTACAGGAGTCTCTCAACAGAGGTCAGCGATCCAAGCCAGGATAAACTGACTGCTCCACCAGGCCCATCTTCTGCAGCCCACGTGCTGCACGCAGGACCCTGTGACTGCAGCCCAGGACATCTGTAGACCACAACATCATGTCACAATGTCAAAAGGTCAGACACCCTGTGTCTAGTCTGCTGGAAAAGCTTGCGTCTAGTCTGCTGGAAAGGCTTGCTGACAAGTCACCAGCACTCCTACAACTCTGACGTCTGGGTCTGCAGAGCAGCTTCCCAACTGTGCAGACAGGTAGAGAACTAGAAGGACACAGAGTTCTCCCAATTCTTATCTTGTAATAGCTTACAAAGCCATCATTCAACGTTCAGGCAGCAACCATGTCTGAAGTTCCCACAGGAAGAAAGTTAAATTAACACCTACAGACTGCTGTTAGTCACACTTCCTATTTGCTATTTTTAAACAAAGGTATTAAAATAAGAGTAAAATCACAAGATAGGTAAGAGTCTACTGAATTTAATTTGCCTTTCAAATTGTTTTCCAAGAGCCAGTCTATAATGTAATGATATCGAAGCAGATTCTGCCGAAGCCCGCTGACATGCCAATCATCCTAAGAGGTGGAAGCCGCAATAGAGAATCATTCAGGTACCTTTTTTCTAGATCTATTTACTCTCTAGGGAAAGTGAAACCTGAATAAGCCCACCCCACTGTCTAATGTAATAAAATCAAAATGTGTTTGTGCTTAACCCTAGCATTTGCATTTACCAATAGGGAAGAGTAGAATAGAAACCAAATTATAATTATTTTAAATAAATAATTATCAATAATTATTTCAGTGGATTCCTGTGTATAGATTCTTAATTCCTATTTTGTGTTAATGAACAGGAAAATTTATTTACAAGTAAGTAACCATACATCAAAAATACTTTTATAATCTCCTGTCTATGCTTCCCTGATAAGACAGAACACATCAACACACTACATATATGGATTTCATAATTTGTCAGATCCCTTAACTTTAAAAAGTTCTCCAGAATTAAAACCACGTTTAAAAAAAAAAAAAGAGAGCACCTTAAAGGGCCAAAAAAAAAATTCTACGACTCTTATGAACTTCAGTCCAGAAAAAATGACTAAACATGGGGGAAAATAAGAACTAAAAAGGAAGAACTGACAGCGAGCTTAGGGCGACAGGAACTGCAGTACCTTTTCGCACTAGTCGACAGTTTTGCAGCCGTTTTGCTGGAGATCTTCCCCTCCTTTTTCTTGGGCTGAACTTGTTCTCGTTCCGGTTCTGGCTGGACGCTTTCACGCTGATCCCCATCAGAACTGCCCCCACTAGTGCTTGGACTGTCATCAACTCTCTGTGCCTCAGTGGACATCTTAGATCCTGGATTAAAGAATCGAAAGTCATTTATTCAGCTGTGAGGATGAACACAATGAGATAACATCCAGAATGGAGAAAATGAACAACAAAAAAAACATGTAAAATTAGGTATAAAAATGGAAGTGGCTCGTTTACAAAACAAATTGTGCCTTCCATCCACTCATGCAAAATTTAGACACAATTTTGGCTACAACTTTATTCATAACAGACAAAAAAAAGATCAGGAGGATTCCAAAGTTCACTAATTGATGAATAGCTAGACTCATGGTGTGGAGCACCATGCCTCCACACCAGAGTATTATGAAGCCATAGAGGAGGAACTCTAGTGTTTACATGCTTCAGCAGGAGCTGCAGATCCTTGTGCTAAGTGAGAGAACCCAGCTACACAAAGGACTGCAGGCATTCATAAGAAAGGTCCAGGGGCTGGAGAGATAGCCTAGCGGTTAAAAGCACCATCTGCTCTTGCAGAGGACTCGGGTTCGGTCCCCAGTACCCACATGGCGGCTAAGAACCATCTGTAACTCCAATTCCAGGAGAACTCCAGTTCCAGGGGAATCCGAGACCCTCTTCTGACCTCCGTAGCATTGCACGACACAGGTGCACAGACCTGCATGCAGACAGTATATTCATACACATACAAAAATAAATAAAATTAAAAAAAAAAAAAAGGTCCAGACAGCTAAGTTCACAGGGACATGGAGTCATGGTAAAGGGACGTGATTTCTAAAGAACAGGAAGTTTCCTGTAGGTGACAAAAAAAATTCTTAAAATGTTCTCTTTTTTTGTCTTTTTGAGACAGGGTCTCCCTGTAACCCCAGCTGTCCTGGAACTCACTCTGTAGACCAGGCTGGCCTTGAACTCACAAAGATCCGCCTGCCTCTGCCTCCCAAGTGCTAGGATTAAAGGTGTGCACTACCACGCCTGGCTAATTAAAAATGTTCTCAAGTTAAGTGGGGGTCATAGTCTCAAAGTGACAGGGGTTTTGTTTTGTTTTGTTCTGTTTGTGATGTTGAGTACTGAGCCTGGGCCCCTGCACCTGAGGCAAGCACTAGACCCCTGATCTAGTGGGTCTAGTGGGTCTAGTGGGTCTAGCCCATTCTGTGTTTGAATATACTGAATTTGGGCCTGAAGGTGTATCTTGGTGGAAGAATGCACATTCAGCATGGACACAGCCCAGAATTTAATCTGTACTCTGACAGAGGGGAGAGGGTTAACCTGATAACATGAATTACATCTCAAAAGAGGGGTCATAAAGCAAGCCAAAACCAAACAGTGGGATTAAGAATCTAATTTCTCCCAGGCACTGTGGTAAGCACTCTGAGCCCAGCTGAGAGAAATCTAGACAGGTAAACAGACCAGTGAAGTGTCCTAACAAGTCAGGCACGGAGACGCTGAGCGCAGAGACGAGGGCACTGCCAGGCCCATGTCCAATCAATAAGTCCTCAGAGCTAAGCCAAGGTTAAAATCCTCTAAGCTGGGAAATTGTTTTAAGTAACCTTTGCAATAACAGAACAGAGGCCACATGATCCTAAATAAAAACTGAACCTTAGGAGGGCATGGGGACTGACCCAGCTCCCCTAAGCAACCATATTTCACAAGAGACAGTCATCACATTGAGATGAGATGCTCAAAAATTCATTTTTCCATAGTCTAAAGGAAATCTCCCTTGAGCTCTGAAACTCTTTGCTGAGTTCTTGCTCCCAGAACAGTTCTGTAACCAACTCAATTTCAACCCCTTGACACCTAGGCAGCCACAGGAATGGAAACAGCAGGCACAAGTAAAATCCCATATCAGAACCATCTGAATTTGTTCATCAGTAAGCACCCCATATGACCCAATGGGCTGACAGACCCAGAACTGGATTCATGAAACTAATGCCCAGACTCCTCAGGGCTTCCTGCCCCAGGGAACCACTCTGAGAAGCACAGAGCTACAATTCAGGAACATCTTTAAGAAACAAGAGCCGATAGTGGTGGCGCACACTGGTAGGATATGCTGAAGAAACAAGGCTGCCTGTGATTCAAACCATCATCATCATCAACAACCACCAACCCACCCACCCCACCTACACACACACACACACACACACACACACACGAGATAAACAAATTTCCTTATGAAAAACTAACTTTTGATTACTCTTAAATTTACACTTCAAAATCAAACCACTTCTATGATCAAGAATTAAGATTCAATGCATGTAAAAATAGAAACCTCACATAAAGCCAGCTCTGTACTAATACTGTCCAGTTCAAAGGTATGACCAGCTAACTCGGACAAACATTCATCATCATCTATTCGATCTGCTGCTTGCTTGAAACCATGGTGGCTTTATAATATAGGCCTTTCATAGGTGAAAATTTTATACAACAAAATTTTTTATAAGACAAATCTTTTGCACTGCAAAGGATCAGAAAAATCAGGAAGCAGAGACCTGAAGCCAAGAGAGGCTACACACACCACCATCACCACCCCCACAGCTCTGACAGCTCCTTTGCCCATAAAAAACAAAGAGGAAGCCTACCCAAGCAGCTGTGCAGCACTCGTAGGAAATCAGGACTCTACTCCTACCTGTTCTGTAATGGAGGGCATCAGTCTCCACAGCTATGACATCTTTTATGAGCAATAAAGTCACTTAATAGAACACTGAAATTTTATATCAGTATGTTTCATGTCTGGCTCTAAAAGTCCAAATATATTTCTTGGTTTTTCTTCGCTTTTATTTCACTTTAAGTTATTATTCTTGGACTTAACATTGCAGGGTTTTTTTCCCCAGCTTATTTCTTTCAGTTAAAACATATCAAAAGTTGAAAACCTTGTAAGTGTATACATACATAATAGCATGTTAGATAGCACAGGAAAGAGAATTCTCAGAGTTAGACGCTCAAGGCTAAATGCTGCTGACAAAATTTTAAGACCTGTGAAATCAGTGAGGAATTATTTTATATATCTTAAACCCAAGGTGGTCCATTACCTAACAAACACACAGGAACCTGGGCTAAATAAAGTTATCTTAAACTGGATCCTCGGCAGAATTAAACTATGCAGAGTTACAGCTGTCTGTAGAATCAGGCATAAAGTAAAACTTACACTTGTGTAAATAAGTATTATTACTTCTGTGTATTTACACACATCTAATAATCTGTAGGTAACTACCATGGTAATTACTGAGAAGACTACTTAATGGCCTAATAAGCATAATCTGACACAGGAATTTCATCAGCTCCTGCAGAATATGAGAAGACTAAATGCTAAAATACTGAAGATTGGGTGCTGCAGCTCAATGGCAGAACACCTGTGCAGCATGTGTGTGAAGACCCAGGTTCAATCCCAGGTGCTGCCATAAAAAGTGCTTAAAATGTTCAAATATAAGCATAATTTCTATAGCTTCACTTTTTAAGAAAATTTCTATTTTTGGTCTAAGATACCTTGTTTGATGGAAATCTTCACCTACAAATGACAAGTTCATTCAAGGCCACTGAAAACCAGTATAAACTCTTTTAAAAAAAGTTTTCTATCTGCTTTCCAAATGTCAAGAATAAAGGGTATTTCTACTGGTTTTATTTTCTAAATCCTTGGTTACAGAAAAAGCATGGGACAAAAACTAATTTTATGACAGAATGTTCTATAAATCATTTCATTAACTATATGCATAAGATGGTGTCTTTCCTCTCTAAAGTAAAAGTTCCTAAACTAAAACTTTCAAATATTATCTTCATTGGTACTCTGAAACTAATTCCTAAGGAACTAATTTCATACAATTAACTAATAATCTAGAAGGATGATAAATTCCTAGGTTCTAAACAATTATACTCTCCACTGACAGTTTCAAAGATCTTAAAATACCTAAAGTGATATCTTTATTTCATCGTTGAAGTAAAACCTAGTTTCTGCACATAAAATAATGTGGTAGATTTTCCTAAAACAAGTGATATTTAAGAGTTTAAAATCTCCTTCAACGCACTAATTTTCTAAGTTTGTATTTGCTATAGACTCCTGTGTTGTAATTATAGTTCTGGAAATTAGCAACATTCACCTGTTCCATAGAAACAAAATGATCTGACTGCAAAACCCAATGATAAAATCGACAATGGTTATTCTGCAAGCTCACGTTACTGTCTAAATCGGCCTGATGGTCCTAAGATAAAAAAAAACAACAACAAAAAAAAAAAACTGAAAAAGCAAGTGTTCGTTTTGAGCTTTTATTCCAAAAAGCATATACCTGTCACCGTGTCTTGTAGTTTTCTTACTCAGAGGTCTAAACTTTTCCAAAACGTAAAATGTTACACATTATATGCCCAACACGTAGCACTACTTTAAAGGATATGCATGCAGGAAATTAATAGCGCAGCCCCTGATCTGGGGAGATGTTCTGTTCCCAGGGGAAACAGGGCAAGGCTTGACGTATGAAAACACTCCAGCCTCACCATCACCGCGCACACGAAACTGCCAAGCGCCCAGGAGCATGCAAACTGCCTGGGCAAAGACAAATATTTAGATTCCCAAGACCCACTCTAAGCACATTTCCATAAACGTGCTTTTCAAAGATTCAGGGATTAAGAACTGAGACCAGCTGAAGAAAATCTTTCTGAACAGAGGTAAGTTCTAGACATTCTTTTATACTTTAGAATGGAAATGTCTGCGTAGCCCCCCAAGAGCACACAATACAGAAGACCAGGCTTGCAAACATGCAAATAGGTCTGACAGCCCCAAGCCCAGGGTGACGTCCCTCCAGCGGGGCCTTAATTTCCTTTAGGGAAGATGGATAAGACATTGCTGCCTGGTCGTGGGAAAAGAAGAAAAAGGCACAAGAAGCCCGGCTTTATGTTCATTAGAACTGGAAAAGGGTAAAAGGGTCAAAACATTAGGAGAGAAGAGGGGGCGGGGAGTAGGGGAATCCAGTTTCCAAGCAGGCCAGGGGGGGCTGCAGAGAAGCCTGAGAAAACCAGCTTCTGATCCAAACTGTGCCCAGCACCAGGCGGCACAAAGACCCCGGCGCCGCACCCCGGGGTCCCCGCCGCGCCCGGCCGCCCCAACACCTCGTGCAGCAATTATGCAACGTGCAGAGCTCGGCGCGGCGCCTCCACCGCCACCTCCAGCCCGGACTTTGCGGAGACTTAGTTCCGGCTGCGGGGCCGGGGGAGGGTCCCGGGGGGGAGGGCACACGAGGAGCGGAGCGCGCGCGGGGTGGGGGGAGGGGGGCACGAGGGGGGGCAGAGGGAGCACAAGGAGGGTGCGGGGGGAGGGGGGAGGAGGGAGCACTAGAAGGGTCCCGAAGGGAGGGGGGAAGGGCTCACGGGGGAGGGGGGAGCACGGAGAGCAATGGGGAGGAGGCTCGGGGGAGGGAGCACCGAGACGGCGCTCAGACGAGGGTCCCGAGAGGAGGGACCACGAAGAGGGCGCGCGGGGAGGGCACTGGGGAGGACGCACGGGGAGGGCGCACGAGGGAGGGAGCACCGGGAAGGGAGCACCAAGAGGGCGCACGAGGAGGGCGGGGATCCGGAGCCGCGGGCGCGCGCCCGGCCCTGGCGAGGCGGAGGCGGGGGCGGGGATCTGGCCGCGTGCCCCTGCCGCGTGGGGTCCCCAAGCGCCCCACGCCGAGCCCCGGGCCGAGCCCACACCCCGCCGGCCGCGCACACTCACCTCCCGGCGCCGCCCGCGCCCCAGTCACGGCTCCGACCCGAGTCCCGAAGTGCAGCCGCCGCCTCCGCGAGCCGCCGCCGCCGCCGCCCGAGCGCGCGCGTCCGCCCTGCCCGCCCCGGAGTCCGCCACGGCGCGAGCCCCACGTCGGCCCCGCGCGCGCGCCCTCGCTCCGCCCCGCCCCCCAGGGTGCGCGCGCAAAAGTAAAGTGACAGCTCAGTCCCTGGCTGGCCCGGCTGCAGCGTGG
The DNA here is from genome assembly GCA_009823505.1 of Rhizomys pruinosus. NCBI lineage: Eukaryota > Metazoa > Chordata > Mammalia > Rodentia > Spalacidae > Rhizomys > Rhizomys pruinosus. The sequence goes on from VZQC01011351.1 coordinate 1,185,542, forward strand.
GGGTGATGGGAAGGTACGGGGGGAAACCGAGGCTGGAAGGCGGCTGCAGGGGAAGGGGCGCAGGGACCTGGGCGTGCAGCTCGTTAAAGGGATAGACTGGCTGGGGGCCAGGATGGGGAGGGGTACAGGGACACCTGCACTGTGCACCCGCAGCTCAAGGAGAACTCCACCAGGCATCTACTGCGCCCAGAGACCCTCCACCAGTCACCCACTGCGCCCAGAGACCCTCCATCAGGCACCAACTGTACACAGCCACCACAACCAGTTCTAGCACACGCAGGGCCCACTGGCAACACAGGGGCAAACTTCAGGTGGACCCAATGACGCTTCACCTCCCACCTCCCCTCCCCAACTGCAGCTCAAAGGCCCCTGCTGTGGGACTTGGGGACCAGGGGGCGACAGGTGCAGTCATATCCAGAGTGGGAGGCCTCCCTGGTGCCTCAGGGACTCAAGTGGCCCTGCTGTGGGTGGCCTGAAGGAACATCAAGTTCTCCTACAAGCTTTGCCCCAAATAACCACTTTTTCGGCCCTTATTTTTTTGAGTTTTATTGAATTTTTGTGAGTTTCATACAATATAATTTTATATTAGATCCCCTCACCTATATCATGTACTCTAATACTCTAATATATAGATGAAGGACTATAGAGTCAAATCTGTGTCCCCAAGTGCCCTTTGGTATGAGTCCATCCACCAGAGCCTGGCCAACCTACCAAGAGTCACCCTTAAATAAGACTGACCCCCCACCCCCTGCAGCCATGGGTTGCCAATACCTCTTCCTCTAGGATAGGAGTTTCTTACTTTCCCATGACTATTCTGGGATTTTGTCTGGTTCAAACTCATGTGGGGCTTTGCATGCTGTCACCATGTGAGTTCATAAGAGTAACTAACAAGCTGTCGGGAGAACTCTGTCTCCTTGTGGTCATCCACCACCTCTGGCTCCTACAATCTTTCTGCCCCCTCTTCTGCCAAGGTCCCTGAGCTTGGGAGGCAGAGGTTTGATACAGGCATCCTATAGGGATCAGCACTGTGAAGCCTCTTGTTCTCTGCACACTGGCCAGTTGTGGGTCTCTACAGTAATCACCATCTGCTGCATAAGGAAACTTCTCTGGTGAGAGTTGAGAAATTCATTAATCTATGGATATAAGAATAAGTCTTAGGAGCCAGGTTAATACTATATTTAGTAGAATAGTGGTATTAGTCTCTCTTCTGTGGCGTGTGACCTGTGTAGCCACAGGCTCCTCCGCCTGAGATCAGTGTCAGATATGAGCTTCATTCTATGAAGAGGACCTTAAATCCAATTAGAAAGTGGTTGCTTACCCCATGATATCCATGCCTCTGTTCCACCAGTGGGCATATCCTGGCAGTGCAGTTGTAGTGTGTAGGACTCACAGCTGGGTTAGGTTGATGAAGTTTCTCTTTAGGCAGCAGGCTACAGCACAAGAATAAGGCTTTGAAGTCAGCACCTGCCTGATTTCTCCTCGTTTGCTCTACAGTTCATGTGTGTGGTGTCTTCAGCATCAGGGCCTTCTGAAGTTCGATGGGTACCCAAAGGCAGGTGCAGTGGCCAGCAGAGTTTGAGGTCCCTTAAAGGGACCTCTGGTCAACAGCTTCGAAGGAGGGAGTTATCCCCGGCATTGGACTTTTCCTTTGCCTGCCTAAGGTTCTAGTAGGGGCAATGTTTGCCCCATACAAGGTAACTCCTTCCCTCTTTTGATATTGTATATGTACATACTTTAAGAAGCTTCTATAGTGGTAGGTTTCCATATGGCTTTTTCGAAAAGGACTTTAGCATTAGTAATCCCTCCCCACACTCCCTCCTCTACCCTCCCATTCCCCACCCCCATTGATTAATGTTTCTATTAATGTTTCACTTTAAAATCCAGAGGTGGGGGATGGGATGGGGCTTCCTGGGATGGAAAGCAGAATATGAAAGGAAAGTAGTAAAATAGCCCCTCTTTAAAAAACTATGCGAGCTGGAGAGATGGCCTAGCGGTTAAGAGAACCAACCGCTCTTGCAGAGGACCTGGGTTCAGTCCCCAGCACCCACATGGTGGCTGAGAACCGTCTTTAACTCCAGTTCCAGGGGAATCCGACACCCTCTTCTGACCTCTGTGGCATTGCACGACATGGGTGCACAGACCTACATGCAGACAGTACATTCATACACATAAAAAAATAAAAATAAAAATTTTTAAAGTTTTTTAAAAAATAAAGATAAAATAAAATAAAAAAAACTATGCATGTTTTATAAACTCAGCTTCCATGAACTCCCCCCTAACCCCCCCGTGCCTGCTCCAGCCCCCACCCCCCAAACAACTAAGCTTTATCACTACTTCTAAACGTCAGGACAGGGAGATGGAAGCAGTCCTGCCCTCACAGAGAGGGCAGAAGACAGATCCCCATGCCCACCTATGAAAGGTCAGACTCTGGGCTGGAGAGATGGCCTAGCGGTTAAGAGCGCCGACTGCTCTTACAGAGGACCCGGGTTCGATCCCCAGCACCCACATAGCGGCTGAGAACGGTCTGAAACTCCAATTCCAGGAGAACTCCAGTTCCAGGGGAATCTGAGACCCTCTTCTGACGTCCGTGGCATTGCACGGCACGGGTGCACAGACTTGTATGCAGGCAGTACATTCATACACATAAATAAATAAAATTAATAAAAAAAAAAAAGAAAGGTCAGACTCAGTATAGTCTAAATCATCAATACCCACCAAGGACATAGGAAAGTCAGCCCACCAGATGTCATGTGCCACCTGGGGAGGGAGAAGTCCTGAGTCACCCGAGCCGACAGCAGAGCCTGGAGCAAGATGGCAGCCTATGTTTAGAACTGAAAATGTTTCCACCAAACACGTTCTTCAAGAATCAAGTGTTAATTTAAAACTTCTCTGAAAATTGTCAAAAGCAAGTGTTGGTATAGCATGGAACTCACCATTAGGAAAAAATGGCTGCGTTACTTGGCACTCAGGGGGTGATAGGTGGAGAAGGGATGGGAATCGGAAATAAGGTTATCTTAGCTTCTTCCTTAGGTTGGTACAGGGCATCAGTAGAATGTATGGTGTAAAAGGCATCCTATTTAGACTGTGACCCAGTAGAACATTTCATAGGCCATCTTAAATAAGTGCATGGGTCATCTTCCCTCATGAAATCTTTGTACATGATTATTTTAATTTTCCTGATTATGTTTTAAGAAGACAGAAATAGGGGCTGGAGAGATGGCCTAGCGGTTAGGAACACCGACTGCTCTTGCAGAGGACCCGGGTTTGATCCCCAGCACCCACATGGCGGCTGAGAACCGTCTGTAACTCCAATTCCAGAACTCCAGTTCCAGGGGAATCCAACCCCCTCTTCTGACATCCGCAGCATTGCACGACATGGGTGCACAGACCTACCTGCAGATAGTACATTCATACACATAAATAAATAAAATAAAATAAAATAAAATAAAATAGACAGATAGTTACTTCCCTGTGTTTTGCAACTGCCTTATATTGTTTTGCTGGGTTGACTCTGGGTCACAGACGCTCTGCCACTGAGCTACACATCCTGCCTCTGGTATCCTAGGCTCCTTTCGGTATCTTGTTAATTTTGTTGGCTTACCATGAATCTTTATAACAAAGCACCCTTCTGTTACAGCAGTGTCAAGGTTGTTTTTAGTCCTCCATCTCTGGCAGCTGGGGACAGGGTCCTGTGATGTCAGCTTCCATCCTGTGGAAAGAATTGATGCCTTGGGTTCACTGCCCAGTTGCTGAAACTGTGTTTGCAATAGTACTTTGTCCGAAGATGTTTTAACTGGAATTTATGGAGTTCAAAAAAAAAGTGGGGGGACTACAAATCAAAATCACCCTTTTCATTCATTTTAGGAGTACCAAGCTCTCAATATTTATTGAATCTAGGCGGCAGGAATATAACTCTGAATAAGAGAAAAACCCTTGACCTTACAGGACTTCCCCGTTTTCCTGACCCTTGTCGGTTTTACACTAAACTCATTAGCAAACTGCTGATTCTGCTTTCAAGAATGTCTGCTTAAGTCAGGGCCAATTGCAGAAACCATAGCTCCTCAAAGGGCAGAAAATAGGTGACTTAAGAGTGCCCACCCCCACGTGGGACATCCTAACACAACCCCTACACTCAGGGTGCTGGGAACATTGAGGAAGAGATGGTGAGAACCATGAGAGGAGAGGATCGAGGCTGCTGTGGAGTAAAGTCCTCTGGGCTCAGCAGGGATGTGACATCCACAAACTCTCAGAGAGCCTGCTTGCTTGCACAAGACCACACCAGTCAACATTCCAGCGTGGATAGAGGCAGGGCTGGCAAAGCCCCACCCGTAGTTGAAGAGCTACAGGCAGTCCACACCCTCTGAGGGAGGGAGAGTCAGTTTTCTTCAGGGACAAATCCCTGACAGGTCAGCCCTACGCCGAATATATACAGACAACATTAATTGGACTCAGGAGGTTTATACATAGATATGAACATTATAATTATAGAAAAGGACATTAATTTGAGGGGGGATTTGGGGTGACATGGGAGCAACTGGAGTAGGAAGGGATGGGTGGGTATGATAAAAATACAGTGTGATTATATGTGAGATTCTCAAATGAAGTCTTTTGAAATGTGTATGCCTTTCCAGTTCCCTGTTTACTGCTAATTTCCTGATGAAAGCTACTATGGACTGTCAGTAGTAACCTTCTTCATCCTCATACTAGGAGAGAGAGAGGGAGAGAGAGAGAGAGAGAGAGCCTGAGTTCTTAAAACAAGTTATCTAGGTGTGTTGGGACAGGCCTGTAATCCCAGCATTTAGAAGACAGAAGCAGGTGATACAAGTTCAAGGCCAGTCTGCAGAAAAAGAATGCAAAGAAAAAGTTCTGAGCACTTTGCCTGTACTGGATCACAGGCCCAGCATGGGCTGGTCTTACTCAGTCTTGCCATGCAGATCAGGAAACAGGGAAGCTGAGATGGGTGACTTGCCCACAGTAACGCTGGTGTTTCAAATCAGCATTTTGGCTCTGAGGCTGAACTTCAGGGTGGCTTCCCATGCATGACTCCATGAAAAGTCTATGAACTTCAGGCGACCTTCCCATGAGTCCCTGTTGTATGTTACATGTTTACTGGATCTTCTCAGTTCCTGGAGACTCAGAATTACCTGCCCTCCAAGACAGACAGACAGTTCACTATCCTATATTTCCGGATCTGGCTTATTGATCTGTCATGACCTCCTTCCCCTCCTTCCTCCCTTTCTTATCTCTGGGCTTTGATACTGAAGCTACACAGAAGGAATCTGTTTTGAAGCATCCTTCTAACTTGGTTACATCCTTCTAACTTGGTTACAGGAAGAGGTGGAGTCTCTGTTTCCCCAGTTGGATGAGAGACAGAAAAAAACCTGGACTAGATTTCAGCAGAAAGCATCAGGCTGGTAGAGTGCTGCCCCTTGATTAGGGAACCTCCATTTCTATTAGATGCCAAATGTGAAGGGGTTATTCAATACTTGGGTGGTAGGTACTCCCTGGAAGCTGGGTATGGTGGCACACACTTGTTACCCCAGAACTTGGGAGGCTGAGGCACAAAGACCTTAAATTGGAGGCATAGTTTTGGCCAAGTAGCAAAACCGTGTCTCAAAAAAGGAAAAAAACAAGGGCTGGGGATTGTAGCATGTGCAAGGATGAGGGCCCTGTCCCTAACACAAAGGACAACATCAGGCCCTTGGGAGCAGGAAAGAAGACAGTTATCTTTTGCTTAAAGTCTGGCTTAATGAGGGATGTAGGCACTCGGGGGTCATCAAAAACAGTTTGGATATTAAAAAAAGAGACAACACAAGCCCTTAAGCACAGTGGCTCAAGCCTATAATCTAATGCCTTTGGGAGTCTGAGGCAGGAGGATTCCCATGAGTTAAGAGATCAGCCTGGGCTACATAGTGAGTTCCAGGCCAGTCTGGCTACAGAGTAAAATGTCTAAAAAAAGAAAAAGAAAGAGTGGGAGAAAAGGGAGAGAGAGAAGGAGGGGAATAAGAGAGAGAAAGAGAAAGAAAGAAAGAAGAAAAAGAAAGAAGATAGAAACAAAGAAAGAAAGGAGAAAAAGGAAAGAAAGGAAGGAAGGAAGGAAAGAAAGGAGAGAAAAAGAAAGAAGGAAAGAGGAAGAAAGAAGGAAGAAAGGAAAGAAGGAAAAAAGGAAAGAAAGAAGAAAGGAAGGAAGGAAAGAAAGAAAAGACAAAAACAAAACTGAAACTCTGGGTCCCCGGTACCTGGTACTGTACTGACACAAAGGTATATACCAGGTACCTAACAAATGGTTGCTGCATAAATGAATAATAAAATGAATTTCTAACAGGGGACTGGAAGAGTATCAAGCACTGACCCTTCTGACATCTTTACATGGTCAGGAAATGCTGCCCAGGCTGCTGTGTATGATTATACATGCTGTACACTGCAAATGCCTGAGAGGGCCATTCATACAAATTAGTGTATGAACACCAAGACCACTGAGATGGCTCAATAAGGAAAGACGCTTGCAGAGAAAGCCTAGTGACCTGAGTTCGATCCCCAGAACCCACGTCAAGGTGGAAGGAGAGAACAGGTACACTGCGCTCTCCGCTCTCTAGTGGGGATGCCTCCTCCCCCATTCCCTGAGGGTCAAGGGTGCTACAGCAGAGGTAGCTCCTGCAGGGTGGAGAATACCATTCCCTCCTGAAACGAACTGCTGCCTCCAACTCCCCAGAAACACCGGTGGAGGGGCTTACTCTTGGTTGAAGTGTGGGAAGAGTCTCAAGGTGAACAGCAGCCGCCAGTGGATAAAAGGGAAAGTAGTTTTGATGTAGGAAAGGGAATCCCACTCTAGAACGGCACAGGGAGTAGTGGCACACAAGCCTCAGAGATTTGTTGAACAAGGAGATTGGGGACCAAGTTATCCTTGACATTTGTGTTCGTACAATAATACAATGTTGTTCGTACAATAATAAAACTGTTCTCAACATAGGAAACTCCCAGTGGGAACTGGGCAGAAGGTGGGAAAGCCTGCTCTGGCTTGAGCCTGGTTGGCCAGTGTAGTCACTTGAGTCCATGATCCTGGCTCTACCGTGTCCCTGCTGGCTGTGTGATCCTGAGCTGTGAGAGGTCATGTCCCTGAGGGAAACAATTTACTTACTGTTGCTATTTGAATGAGAAATGTCCCCACATGGGTGTTTGAACATTTGGTCCCCAGTTGGTACTTTGTGAAAGGTGGCGAAGCATCTTGATGGGGCCTCAGACCTCAGTGGAGGAAGTCAGGCACTGGGGGCAGGCCTTGAGGTTCGACAGCCAGGTCCATTTTCTGTCTGCTCTCTGCTTCCTGACTGTGGACTCACACCAGCACCACACCGTCTCTCCCATTTGGACTTTATTCTCTTAAATTGAGAACCCAGAGGGACCTTCCCTTCTTCCTGTCAGGTTCATGGCCACAGAAGTGGTCACAGAGCTCGCTCAGCAATGTTCCACAGATGTTCACCCCTTTCTCTTGCAAAGTTTCCCAGAGTTATTACGGCAGTGCCCCATCGCCCTGTGCTGGGTCCTCTCGCCCTGTGCTGGGTCCTCTCACCATGGGCCCCTCAAGCCTGGGGCCACACACACCTTGTCTAACTCCCTACCTATGTTTTAGTATAGGTGACATCACCCATAAGGGTTGTGAAATGAATGGATAGATCCGCTTTTCCATTGCCGTTTCCCAAAACTATGGCTCTCTAGGAGTTGTGGGAGTGGCGGGGGTCCTGATTTCATGTCACTGCTCTTAGTACTTCCCACAAGACTTCGTGAACTCTCTGGCCCTCTGCACCAGTGTGGAGAAGCAGGCAGGGAAAGGGCCAAAGGGAGAAGGGTCACAGATGCAGTGGAACTTACAAAGGCGGTGGGACAGGCCCTGGGAGAGGAGGAGTGGGGTGTTTAAGGGGCGAATCAAGGGGTAGCCTGAGAACATACTCATCAGGGAAAACAATCTAGCAGTATAGGTTTACTTAAGGATAGTGCCAAACTGTCCTGACCAAGGAACCTTAACCAAGATTTTCAATTTGTTGCTTCCTGACTGTGCTTGCCTGGTCTTCCCTCTCTCTGCCTAGTTGATTTAACCTGTTGCTGCTGCTGCTGCTTCCTTCGATGGTATGAGAACCAGCGTTTCCAGACTTCTATCACTGCCTGAGAACCAACAGGTCTCCTGGAATCCTTTAAGTTTTCAGTGTCAGAGTGGATTGCTGAGGCTGTCAGCCCTCTGGACAGAAGAGCCACCATGTTCCCAGCCTCTCAGGGGTGAGACCACTGTTGTTACTGTTTCAACAGAAGTAACAAATTATATCTATTCAGTTCCTCTAGAGAACCCTGATACACTGATTATCCCAGCTCAACCCATATGGATGTTTACTTAAGTCCTAGGAGGGAAACTCTTTGACTAAGAACTAACAGGGACTGCCCATAAAATCCATGTGTTTACCACATGTAAGGGAGGAAGCTGGTCACTGGCATGTTGATGGCATTGACAGCATGTCCCTGGCTGAGTTGCACAGGGAGATGTTGGCACAGAATTACTTGGGACCATTTGTGGGGAGTAACTTTGGTCATGAGCCAGTGACAGCACATTTCCTTTGGGACTTCATAGGCCTTTGGAGGCCTCTAAAAATGCAGCAACTTCCTAGAGCTAGAGATCAAAAGGGGGAAATGGCCTGTGTTCAGAGTACCTGTCACATCACTGCTGGTGACACCCACAGGGCCACTATAGGAATATCCAAGAAGGCGGCAGCTCTGGCCGTGGTGGAGCTGGCCCTGTGGGATATCCAACCCAACTAGTATTTGATTTAGAAGTCACTCCAAAACGTTTGCTTGAATGTCTCTTGGGGGGTTATATGAAATCCTATCTCATGCGAGATATTATTTTTCAACTACCACTAAATCATGGTCAAAAGAATTTTCTAAATGTTTTAGAAAACTCACCAGCCAAGGACATAAAGCAGAGTCTTATGTCAAGTCACTGTATTGTAAATCTTTATCCCCTCAAGTTAATATACATCCTTTCCTCCTAAGGCCTATGAAATAAAGTTTTCAGCTTAAAAAATAGTTATACACTAAGTTGGCAGGGGGCAGGAGATGGATCGGGGGAAGTTAGGAGGGGGGGAGCTGAATATTATCCAAATAACTGTATTCATGTATGAAATTCTTGATGAATAAAAATAGTGTTATTTTGGCCGGGTGTGGTGTCACACGCCTTTAATCCTAGCACTTGGGAGGCAGAGGCAGGTGGATCTTTGTGAGTTCAAGGCCAGCCTGGTCTACAGAGTGAGTTCCAGGACAGCCAGAGCTACAGGGAGACCCTGTCTCAAAAAGACCAAAAACACAACAAAACCAAAATAGTGTATGTTAAATTATATTAAGTATAGTCATAAAGTCAACCCCTTTGAGTAACTCTTGATTACTTTACAGAAATGTGTTTCAGTGGGGAAAAATCAAAGTTATTGATGACCAATTAGAATTATGAACTTAAAAAATTATTTTATTTTATTTTTGTATGTGTATGAATGTACTGTCTGCATGTAGGTCTGTGCACTTATGTCGTGCAATGCCACGGAGGTCAGAAGAGGGCGTCGGATTCCCCTGGAACTGGAGTTAAAGACGGTTCTCAGCCACCATGTGAGTGCTGGGGATCAAACCTGGGTCCTCTGCAAGAGAGGTCTGCACTCTTAACTGCTAGGCCATCTCTCCAGCCCTAGAATTATGTACTTTTATCCCAAGAATGTAGAGACTTATCTCACATAAAACAATTCAGGTGAGGGACCAGTGATCTGGCTCATTGGGTAAAGGTGCTTGTGGCTAAGGCTAACAACCTGAGTTCTATCCCTAGGACGTACATGGTAGAAGGAGAGAAGTGACTCCCACAAGTTGCCCTCTGACCCCTATTCATGCACTGTGGTGCACACACACACAAAGAGAAAAACATGTTTTTTTAAGTTGAGGTGGAGCTGGCACAGTGGTGTTCACCTTTAATCCCAGCACTTGGGAGGATCTCTCTGAGATCAAGGCCACCCTGGTCTACAAATCGAGTTCTAGGCCATCTGGGGCTACAAGGAGACCCAGTCTTAAAAAGACCAAAAAAATAAAAAAATAAAAAAAAAAATAAAAGATCGAGGTAGACTTTTTAACTTGTTCCGAAATAATGTTTCCATTTTGGTAGAAAAATGATGAAGTGATTGGTTTTGGAACTGGGAACAGGGCGTCATGTACAGAGTACAAGCACATATGGGTAGGATGTTACCCCTACCTCCTCATCCCCTGAGCTAGGGACTAAACCCAGGGCCTTGCGCATTCTGGGCAAGTGCTTTGACACTGAACAGCCCTAATATTTTCTTTTCAATAAGAATCTACTTTATTAAAATAAGAAAACTTTGTTACATAAACATGTTTGCATTTATATCTTGAATACTTTCTGGCACTGCCATGCATAATAATTAGTCGAAGCACGGTTGACTACCCAGCACCACCTCATTCCATTTACACCGTTAATAGCTTGTTTACCAAACGTTTTTCCTCCACATCACAAATTCAACACTGCCAACATGTCCCGTGTTCTTATTTCTATTACTAATAGCTGAATTATGCATAAACATACCCTTATTTGTGTCATATTTAAAACAGCGGGCTGCTTCACACCTCTTTACCTTTAGATATTGTTCTGGGAATCGGTTGCTACATAATAAGCCACTCCAAAAGTGGATGGTTAAAACAACGACAATTATTTATTTCTCTTGTGAATTTGAAATTTGGTCAGGACAGAGTGGAAATGAAATGGCTTATATTTGCTCTATGTAATGTCACATGAAGAGCTTTGACTGCAAGCTGGAGGACCTGATTTCTAGAAGTAGTCTCATCCAGTGGCTGGCAGGTCGGTGCTGCCGGTTGTCAGCATCTCAATAAAGTCTTGGAGCCAGACTTCAGCTCCTCCTCACCAGAGCTTTCCATGGGCTACTCAGCTTCCTCGTGGCATGGTGACTGGGTCCCAAAAGCAAGGACTTTGAGAAGAGCAGACAGAAAGCACAGCGTTTTCTAATCTAAGTTCCCAGTCACATAGTGACACCGTGTCCCTTCTCCACAACCCATGGCTCCACCCAGACTACACGAGAAATCCGATTTTTCCACTCAGGGGTAGAATGAAAAATTTCCAGGTTTTGTGGGACTGGAAATATCATGGCATCCATCCTCATACATATGGTCTGGCACAGGTGTGTGCTGTTTCTGTGTCTTTATTTCCTTTCTCTTTGCTTATGAAGCCCAGCCATCTCTCAATGTTCTGCTCAGAAATGACTTTATCTCTGAAACCTTTTTCCAACAAAGAGCTAATCACCATATACGTGTTGGTGAGCTTTAACTATCAACTCCACAGAGCCTAGAATCCCCTGGGAAGAAAGTCTCAATGAAACTCATATGTGCCCTGTAAGCACATCTGGGGCGGGGGTGTCTTAATGATGTCAGTTGATATAGAAAGGCCCATCCCACTGTGGGCAACACCATTCCTTAGGCAGGGGGTCCTGAACTCTACAATGGAGAAATCGAACTGAGCACAGAAAGCAAGTGAGCAGCACGCATGCATTCATTCTCTGCACTCTTGACTGTGAGTGTGATGTGACCAGCTGTTTGAAGTTCCTGCCTTGACTTCCACAGGGATGGACTTTGATCTGGGATTGTAAACTGAATAAAATCTTCCCTAATTGCTTTTCTGTCAAAGCATTTTATCACAGCAACAGAAAAAAACTAGGACATACCACTTCTGCCATGTGTGTTTATTATGTCTCTTATATATGCCTGTCATTATATAATAGTTTGAAATGTTTATTATGTCTATAAGTATCTTATTATTTTTCTTTTATGTGTATGAGTATTTTGCCTGCACATATGTAAGTGCACCACATGTGTAGAATGCCCACAGAGGACAGGAGAAGGTTGGATCCCCTGGAACTAGAGTTAGGATGGTTGTTAGCTGCTATGTGGGTGCTGGGAAATGAACCCAGGTCCTCTGGAAGAACAGTAAGTGTTCTTAACTGCTGAGCCATCTCCCCAGCCCCCTGTTTATCATGTCTAAATAAAGACCCCACGCTCTGTAAGACCCCGTGCTGCTGACCTCCACTGACTTCCCATCATCCCCATCATCCTCAGCATTGTGCTCAGTCTGGCTTCACCAAGTCCTTCAGGCTCTACAGTATCTTGCAGCTTCATGGACACCATTCCGATTCCTGGCTGAGTTTGGCCCCTACAACTAGCCTAGCAGGATTCCTGATCTGGGCCTAGTGCTAGCTGTCACCTGGAAGCTTGTTAGAAATGCTAAACTTTGGGCTGGAGGGGTAGCTCAGCAGATAAGAGCATTGGCTGCCCCTGAAGAGGACCCAGGTCCAATTCCCAGCACTTACATGGCAGCCAGCAACCATCAGTAGCTCAGTTTCAGGGGATCCAACACCCTCTTCTGACCTCCCAGACATTGTGTGACCTGGGGGAACTCACACACATCCAGGCAATACATGCATACACATAAAAAAACAACAACAACAATGGGGCTTGAGAGATGGCTCAGCAGTTAAGAGCACCGACTGCTCTTGCAGAGGACCTGGGTTCAATTCCCAGCACCCACACGGCAGCTAAGAACCATCTTTAAGCAGGGTGTGGTGGTTCTAGCACTCAGGAGGCAGAGGCAGGTGGATCTCTGTGAGTTCAAGGCCAGCCTGGTCTACAGAGTGAGTTCCAAGCCAGCTGGGGCTATAGGGAGACCCTGCCTCAAAAAAAAAACAAAAAAACCCTATTTTTTTTTTTTTTGTCTCTTGAGACAGGGTCTCCCTGTAGCCCCAGCTGGCCTAGAACTTGCTATATAGACCAGGCTGGGCTGGAACTCATAGAGATCCACCTGCTTTTGCCTCCCAAGTGCTAAGATTAAAAGTATTCACCACAAAGACCTGCCACAAAATATTTAAAAAAAAATGTTAAACTTACATTTTAACAAGATTCCAGTGGTCCATATTCATGATAAAGTTTGAGAAGCAGTACTGTATTTTTTTTTAATTTTATTTATTTTTGTATGTGTATGAGTGTACTGTCTGCATGTAGGTCTGTGCACCCGTGTCGAGCAATGCCTTGGAGGTCAGAAGAGGGTCTCAGATTCCCCTGGAACTGGAGTTCACCTGGAATTGGAGTTACAAACGGTTCTTAGCTGACATGTGGGTGCTGGGGATCAAACTCGGGTCCTCTGCAAGAGCAGTCGGTGCTCTTAACCACTAGGCTATCTCTCCAGCCTGAGAAGCAGTACTTTAAAGAAACCTCTGTGGCTGCCATCTAAGAAGTCCACAGGGCCATACTGACATTTCCAATTGTAGGCCAGGCCTCTGCTTCTTCATCAATGCCCCAGGTAGACAGGACCATGGAATTTCCCTGTTAAATGGTTCCATGGTAGCTTTTTCCTAGCAACTGCTTAAACTCCTTTCCTGGGTCTGTTTTCCTGAAAATGGTCTTTAACACTGGTATGTATAGCCTTGTGTCGAGAGGTTGACCCAGGGGAAGCTGTCTGCAAGGACAGAAGGGGAGAAAAGGTTAGTATGTGTACTTAGGGGCCAAGATGTACACACACACACACACACACACACACACACACACACACAGGCGTGCATGCATGCACTCTGCCTCAGCAGTCCCAGTCGGTACAGACGGCCTGGAGGATTCCTGGAGAACTGCTGGTCTACATTAGAAGCCCTAAGAGGCTGGTTCTAGTAACAGCGAAGCGACGGGACAGATGATCTTACCAGCAAGAGGGAAGAGGAGCAGGCAGAAGGTACAGTGTTCTTTACACCCAAAGGTGCTCCCCACATTTAGGGTGTGTCTTCCCACTTCAAAAATCGAATAAAGCAAGCTCCTCACAGGAATGCCCAGCAGCTTGTAATTTAGTTGGTTCCAGGTCCATTCAACTTGAAAACCAAGATAACCATCATAAACAGTTCTACTTCTTTCTCCCCAGCCTGAATGCCCTGAGTTTTAACTTTTTTTCCTTTTATGTCTGCTCTAGCTATAGAAACTTCAGTTAGGATGGTTGGATAAGCCTGCTGAAAGCAGAGTCACCATCTTGTTCCTGAGGAGGAAAGCATGCAGCCTTCAATATGAAGTTTGAAGCTGATTGGTAAAGACACCAGGTTGAGGAAGTTCTTCCTTAGTTTGAGTTTTTATTATCAACAAGTATTGGGTTTTTTTCAAACTTTTTATTTCTGTTGAGATAATTACATAGCTTTTGTCATTTGTATTAATCTAATACATCTTAATGCTTTCTTTTTTATTTAATATGTGCTTTCAGGAATTTTTAGGGCTTCCTGAAGTTCAAAGCCATAAGGGGTTGAAGTTTCACTTCCTCTGTTTGTCTTAGAGGAAAATCATTTTCTGTCTTGAAATAAAGTAATCTGATTGTCAAATGTTATGGCTCCAGACCCCAGATGGACTTCTCTCTTTCATGTTCATGAACTCCAAGTTTCCTCAGAAATTTGCTGAAATATTGTAAAATGAATTTAGACTTCCAAGAACATATTGTCATTAAGTGGTACAAATTTTAAGCATAATCGGTTAAAACCTACGTTTCTACCCCCTCTTCTCCCATGGCTTTTGCAAGAGGAAAGTAAGTCTCCAGATATTATTGATCTAGGAAATAGTTATAGAAATAGAATTGGGAAGCAAAGGAGAAAGATGGTGTTGAATTAGAACGGATCCTGTAAAGCCTGTGGTCAGTGATCCCTCTAGTGAGCTAACTCAGATTCTTACCTGATAAGGGAGAACTTGCCGTGGACACTCTGTTTGCATCAAATGGCCTCATTTAGAGACCACAGATGCCTATAGAGTAAATGAGTAAATACGGATGATGCTTTTCTCAGTAATGGTTCAATTTAGGATTTTTCTTTTTTTTTTTGGTCTTTTTGAGACAGGGTTTCCCTGTAGTCCCAGCTGTCCTGGAACTCACTCTGTAGACCAGGCTGGCCTTGAACTCCCAAAGATCCGCCTGCCTCTGCCTCCCAAGTGCTAGGATTAAAGGCGTGCGCCACCACGCCCAGCCAATTTAGGATTTTTCAACGTTGTGGTGTCACAACAGTAAAGATGAGAATTCAGTGGAGTCTTAATCCATTGGTGACTGCTTCAGATTGTGACTTCTGCTCTCAGCCACATGTGGGATATGCTCCCAGGGACATGGAGCAGCAAGAGGGAGCTCCAGCTCCCAATGGGTAAACACACTGTGGTACAGCCAACCAGATGTTCATGAGGTTAGACTTACGACATTTGCAGTTTACGCTGTGTTCGTGGCATGGACCCCCAGCGGCAGCTGAGGGCTGTCTGTATAATCTCTATCCTATTTTACAGCAGAGGAAACTGAGGCACAGATTGACTGGGCACTTTGCCCATATGTAGACCACAGCTGAGATGCTCCAGAGTGTCTGAACCACCACACTGCACCAAACACAGCAGGGGGGACACTAATGCCAAGTTCCAGACTCTGCAGCTAATCAGGGGGCAAGCCTGCCTCCCAGCCCCCTAAATCCCGGCCCACAACTCACTACTGTATCTAATACTTACTAGAATAAACCACTTGTAAATTTATAGTGTGTGTACCAAACAACCAACCCATTTAAAATGGGCAAAAGCTTTGAACAGCTACTTCAGAAAAGGAGACCCCAAAATAGCAACAAAAAAATGGTCATCGTCATTTTTTATCAGAGAAATGCAAATTAAAACATGAAATAGCTCTGTACTCCTCATGAAATGCCCAGCACTGAGAAGGTGAAAATACTATTTATAGGAATGTTGGACCCCTGAAGCTTTCCAACATTTCTGGCAGGTATCAGCCACTTTACATAGTTGTTTGGCAGACTATCATGAAAATAAACTTGTCAGATGAGCTATTACTTCCTAGTAAAGACAATATATGCCCAGGAAAAACTGTGCACTGTACCAATAAACAGCTGTGTTCATAATCATTCTAAACTGGAAATACCTCATTTAGGAAATAGATTAACATACTGTGATGGCCACACTCAGAAGCATTACGTTGATGGGGAAAAATCTAGGCACACAGTAAAATTCAACTTACATGGAATGTTAGTATAAGGAGGTTTAAGCAGGTACAATTTACCAATTGTGACCAAGAGCAGGTCAATGGTACTGATGGTGAGGGGCTGGAAGGTTGGGCAAGTGCAATTTAATTGCAAAGGATCCAGGGAGCTAGCGTGATGAAGCATGCCATGTGTCCTGCTGCAGATGAATTCCCACAGGTGTTTGTCAAACGCAATTTGCTTCGTCCTTTCATGATGGGTGAGTTTTGTTGCAGGGAAATCATATTTCAGAAAAGTTTATTTTAAACAGTAAACAGTACACAAGGTGAGAGTCTGGGTATGTAACTCATAGATGGCCTGGTCAGCAGGTATGAAGCCCTGGGTCTCCTCCCCAGCACCACAGAAGCTAGGCATGGCAGTGAGTACATGCCTGGAACATTAACACTGGGGAGGTAAAGGAAGGAGGAGCAGAAGTTCAAGGCCAGCCTTATCCCTGGAGTGTGAGGCTAGCCTGTGCTATGAGACCCTTTCTCAAAGAAAATGAAAATTTTCTTTGCCCTATAAATCGTTTTTTCCACTTTTTACTTCAATTTGTTGATTTTTTTTTTTTTGGTCTTTTTGAGACGGGGGTCTCCCTGTAGCCCCAGCTGGCCTGGAGCTCACTATGTAGACCAGGCTGGCCTTAAACTTGCAGAGATCTGCCTGCCTCTGTCTCCCAAGTGCTGGGATTAAAAGCATGCAATACCATACCTAGCAATATGTAAATCATTTTTTTCATTTTAAAAAATTTTATGTGTGTGTGTATGTGTGTGTGTGTGTGTGTGTGTGTGTGTGTGTGTGTGTTCATGTCTATGTGAGTGCATGCCATCTGTGTATGGGTGTCCATGGAGGCCAAAAGAGGGCATTGTATTCCCTGGAACTTGAGTTACAAGCACTTTTGTGCTTCTTGACAGGGTGCTAAAAATCAGTCAGTTCCTCTGTAAGAGCAGAAATTACTCTGAGCTTTCTCTCCAACCTCATGTAAATCTTATGTAACAATCTGAAATCTGACTCCCAAACTGAAAAGTTCCAAAGATGCTTAGGTTGAGATACAGGTTCCCTGTGTGCACGTGTGCGTGTGCATGTGTGTGTGTGTGTGTGTGTGTGTGTATGTGTGTGTGTTCCTGCATGAGTGCACAGGTGTGTCTGTGTCTGTGTCTGTGTGTGTGTCTGTTTAGTAATCAGATAGCTTGTGTTTAGGATCTAATAGAACTAAATAATGTATTAAGCAGGAGGTTGGGACCTTGCTGTACAGGGAGCAGCTATCTTGATACTTATCACAATGCCCCGACCAGGTTTTAGGGATTCCTTCTTCACTAGCATATTGCTCAAATTCATTTTTCTTCCTAAAAGTCCATCAGATTGGTAGCAACCATGAAACACTTGCTGGCCTAATCCATCATAGTACAGTGCCGAAAGATAGGAATAGTTTGGGATTGGATAAAGGAAATCAACACCTGTTTCCTGTCCATTTCCTTCAGATCCTTTGTCTGGTTCTAGTGCGTCATTAACAGAATAAGAAGCATAGCTGAATACCAATCAAAACCAGAGTCTTTGCCAGCCTCAGGTAGGAAATTTAAATTGTATCAGGGTTAGCTTTAGTTGTCAACTTGACACACCTGTGTTGGGGGAGCCTCAATTGAGGAATTTCCTCCATTGGACTGGCCTGTGCCCATGTCTGTGGGGCATTTTCTTGATTGCTGAGTGATGTGGGAGGACCCAGCCCACTGAGGGTGGTGCCACCCATGGGCAGGTTGTTGTGTATTGTGTAAGAAAGCAGGCTGAGCAATGATCCAGGAGAGCAAGCCAGTAAGCAGCATTCCTCCATGGTCTGTGCTTCAGCTTCTGCCTCCAGGTTCCTGCCCTGAGTTCCTACCTTGGCTTCCCTTGATGATGGACTGTGCTTGTAAGCCAAATAAACCCTTTCCTCCCCAAGTTGCTATTGGTGAGAATGTTTTGTCACAGCAATGGAGAAGCAAACTAAGACAGGGGCTGAACTGTCTGACCCAATCCCAGGTTTTCTATTATTAAAGGTTTTATTTTTTAATGCGTGTTTCATAGACATTCATAAACTTAATGACATAATATTTAGAAACAAAACCAATATTCCAATAACATATAAGAAATGGAGAAAATTTTCCAGTTTTCCCTAAATAATAGGTAATTCTGTATTCTTACCAATTTAAACTGCAGTCCTTATTATCCTAAATATTATTAGCTGTGTGTACTTGACCAGGTGCAAATCCCGCCACTTTCCTACCTGGACGGTCTAACAACTTAGTTCATCCCCAGGTTTCATTAACAGGTAGCTTAAACACATGGTCTTTGAAAAGCATTTTTTTCTTGATAGTTTTTTTTTTATGTGAATTTGTTTTGTTTGGTAGTTTTAAGGTATAAAAATCAGTGAAAAAAATTATAAATGGCCTTTTGTTTTAATGGTCCAATTCTTCATAATCATGTCTTATAAAAGTGTATACAGATCTTTCATCTAGTCATCTTAGGAAATTTCATATAGAGTGCTATCTTACCAAGTAGATTATTATAAGGATCAGTAAAATAATCAATAGGGCAATGAATGACATCAAAGCATCAGCTTGATATCATACGGAAGTTATTTCTTTAAATAGTCTCAGAGAGAGAGAGAGAGAGAGAGAGAGAGAGAGAGAGAGAGAGAGAGAGAGAAGTCACCTGTCTCCTACAGCTTTGTTAGAAATGTGTTAGTATTATCCCTATAGAAAAGATCAATAGGGCTGGAGAGATGGCCTAGTGGTTAAGAGCACCAACCTCTCTTACAGAGGACCTGGGTTCGATCCCCAGCACCCACATGGCAGCTGAGAACCGTCCGAAACTCCAATTGCAGGAGAACTCCAGTTCCAGGGGAATCCGACGCCCTCTTCTGACCTGCGCGGCATTGCACGACACGGGTGCACAGACCTGCATGCAGACAGTACATTCATACACATACAGAAATAAATAAAATTAAAAAAAAATAAAACAAAAAAAGAAAAGATCAATAAAGTCACAGGAGAGACTAACGTAGAGAAAAGCCTGTTTACAGCAAGGCTAATGAGGCTTGCTTGCCTGGCCTAAACCCACCCCTCTCTGCAAAAGAATAACAGGGATTAAGTACAGTTCATGTGCTGTTCTTTCCTTTTGTTTATCATTATAAATCAGGAGTTGTACCCTTAGACTGTCCTCCACAAAAGAGGGAGATTCCAAATATCTAAGTCCTTAAGAAGATCTCCTATGATGATACCTTCTCTAGATTGGCTAAAAAAATTATGTGTATTAGTGTAATGTAAGTGCACTGGTATCATGCAATGGCTACAGAGATCAGAAGAGGGTGTCAGATCCCCTGGAACTGGAGTTACAGATGGTTGTTAGTGGTCATGTGGGTTCTGGGAATTGAACTTGGGTCTTCCACAAGAGTAGCCAGTGCTCTTAACTGCTGAACCATCTCTCCAGCCCCTAGATTAAAAAAACAAACAAGGGGCTGGAGAGATGGCCTAGCGGTTAAGAGTGCCGACCGCTCTTACAGAGGACCCGGGTTCGATCCCCAGCACCCACATGGCGGCCGAGAGCCGTCTGAGACTCCAATTCCAGGAGAACTCCAGTTCCAGGGGAATCCGAAACCCTCTTCTGACCTCCGCGGCGTTGCACGACACGGGTCGCACAAACCTGCATGCAGACAGTACATTAATACACATACAGAAATTAAAAAAAAAAAACAACAACAACAAAAACAAAACAAAACAAAACAAAACAAAAAACCCCAGAATACCCTGGGAATTCAATATAAATGAAATACTCTCTCTAATATAAATGTTGGATGCTGACATGACACAGGTTATCTGATGAAATAACTTATGCTTAAAAGGAGGCAAAGAGATTTAGCATAGATGTTTGTAGATATTACTGGGGCTACAGCCTCACAAATACTTGTACTAAATAGTACTGTGAAAAGCTTATACCTTTAATCCCAGCACTCCCAAAGTACGCTAATCACTGGGATCCGGCCCAGCCTGAAATGGTCTATGTAGTGAGATCCTGACTCAAAATATATAAACAAAGCAATTCCCAAATTATTCTAGAGGAAAGACCCCTAGTACACACTTAATAGGACGAACTAAAAAAAAAAAAACTTCCCTCATATTCTGCAAATGAGCATACAATCTCTGGTAATAAAAACCACACATGGATTTAAGAAGGCCGTATTAAAAATCTAGTTCAAAGGCTGGAGAGATGGCTCAGCAGCTAGAATGACAGGGTCAGCTCCAACCTCAGACCTGTAGGCTGGCTCTCAAACTGGAGTCTGGTAAGCTCCACTTTGGGCTGGGTTCTCTACTCTTCTTCATCATGTTTTTTATATTAATGCCATTGGGTTCCCCTGGCATTTCCCTCCAGTAGAGACAGTCAATACGGCTGTCTTTGTTGGGTTGGCCCACAGCTGGAGTCCCAGATGGCTTACATTCAAGGACTTGGAAGTGCCTGGGAATGTTAGTTCTACCAGAAGGTAGCCCCTCCCCTATGGCTGATGGATGTGGGGCTTCGAATATGTCAGATCCCCAGATATCTCCTGATAGAGACAAGCTGGGGTGGTCCTGTCTCCAGAGCTCTGTTGTAGAATTGAGTCGGTGTAACCACCTATAAGATCTTAGGTTGGGCTCCTTCCTGTCTCAAAGTTCCCTTTTCCGGGTGGTTTGTTTTGGGGACATTTCATTACAGAACTCCTCATCTGCACCTGTAGTGTTTTACTGTGAGCTCTCATCGTTGTTTTCCTTGGATTATCCAGAGTGGACAGTGTCCCTGGGACAGGACATGAGATGGGCTTCGGTCTCTACAGTAGATGTTGCCTGGAGTGCTCATGCAGGACCCAGGCACTCACTGTGCAGCTGCTGGGAGCCCTGGCAGTCTGCTTCCTTCCCTGGGAAAACTGACCCTGTGGCCCCACTAGTCACTGTGGGAGGCCAGTCCAGGCTCTTGGGAAGAGCTGTCCTCTCAAGGCTCTGGCTCTGTACCGCTCCCCCCCCCCCCCCCTGGTGTCAGCTGACAGCCAGCTGCTACCCTGATGGCAACTCCTTTCCCCTCTAGGGCACTCTCGCACCCCCTTCTATTCTCAAGGGCCTTCCTCTGTTAAGCTCTCTTGAGTATTTCTCTAATGTAGAGTCCTTCTTTTTTTGGAAATTGACCTAAAGTTGCCAGAAAGGCAACTCAGACACCTGAGGTTTAAGATGCCTGGAAACAGACTCAGAGAACTGGCATATCCTGTCCAAGGTCACACTGCTGGGATGTCTGAGCCTAGCACCCTCCTCTGGTGCTAGGCTTTTCTTTTGCACATAAATACCCAAAAAACATAGCTAGACTTTCTTTTCAAAGTGTAGGAGTACATTTTAGCTTCTTTATTTTAATAATATTTTATAATATTTTGTTTAGTGTCACATCACATAGATAGGGAACCCACCCATAAACATACCCAGAAACTGGTCCTTCCAGATAGCAAAGCCCTGACTCAGGACAAGTGACCAGTGTCATGTCGCATACTAACTCAGCGCATTGTTCTTGCAGATGTCCTTATCCAGAAATGTCCTTGGGACTTTTCTTTTTTTTTTTTTTTTAAGACAGGGTCTCCCTTAAGTTCCAGCTGTCCTGGAACTCACTCTGTAGACCAGGCTGGCCTTGAACTCACAAAGATCCGCCTGCCTCTGCCTCCCAAGTGCTAGGATTAAAGGCGTGCTCCACCACGCCCGGCTCCTTGGGACTTTTCAAACCCTTATTTCAGCCAGAAACACAAGAAAACAGTGTCTCAGACTAGTTAGGTGACGTCACCTAAACTTGGACACATCATCTCATTACACCACACCCCCTCCTTGCTTTTCACTTCAGACCGGGATGGCTGCTCTCTGCAACGAATAACTAACTCTTCAGCCTGAAGGATGAATGACTCTCTAAAATTGAGCTTCCACTTTTTATTTTTCAGTGCTGGGGACGGAGCCCAGGGCCTCACACATAGTGTGTGAGTCTCTAGCACTGAGCTGCACCCCTGACCCACATTGTTTATATTTTGTTCCAGTGAAAACAAGCACAGACTAAGCTTCAGGAGGACTGTCTGGACATTTTCTCTCCTAGTCCGGTGCTCTGCACTTATGTCTCACAAGATGAAACAGGACTGCTCTGGAAACCAGTGCAGTCCATCCTCACGGCAGCACTCTGTGCTCTCACCAGAAGCTTCTGTAACGTAGGACGTTTCCATCATGCCTGGATGATCGCATTTACCTCCAGAGCAGATGGGAAGAGATAGCGGCTTAGTGCAGAACTCTCACGAACTGCCCAGACAAGTTCCTGCCTGCTATAAAGAAGATAGCACTCACATAAGCACACATGTACAGATACACACGTAGATACATACACGAACACACGAGACCCATGCATACACACACAGATATGCACATACATACACGAACACACAAGACCCATGCATACACACACAGATATGCACATTCGCACATATACGAACACACAAGACCCATGCGTACACACACAGATATGCACATACACACATACAGGAACACACAAGACACCCATGTATATACACACAGCTATGTACATACACATACAGGAAAACACAAGACACATGCACACACACAGATATGCACATACACACATACAAGAACACCCAAGACCCATGCACACACAGATATGCACATACACACATACACAAACACATGAGACCCATGCATACACACAGATATGCACATGCACACATATACAGGAACATACAAGACCCATGCACAAACACAGATATGCACATACACACATACACGAACACATAAGACCCATGCATACACACAGATACAGGAACATACATGACCCATACACACACACAGATATGCACATACACATACAGGAACATACAAGACTCATGCACATACACAGATATGCACATACAGGAACACATAAGACCCATGCACACACACAGATATGCACATACACATACAGGAACATACAAGACCCATGTACACACACAGATATGCACATACACATACAGGAACACACAAAACCCATGCCACACACAGATACTCACATACACACATACATGAACACACAAGACCAATGCACATGCACATACACAATACACAACACACACACTGTGCTCACATACACACAGCACACATACATGTGCATAACACAACGTGGACATGAATATATATGCAACACACATGTACAAAAGACAATCATAGAGAACACATGCATAACATGCACATACACACAACATATGTAACACACACAACACACAGAACACACATCACACATGCACACACTACACATGCACACACTACACAAGCACACACAACTCACATATACACATACCGCATGCCACAATCACATACACACAGCACACATGAATGTACATATGCACAACATGTACATTCACAAACAGCACACACATGCACATAACACACACAGCACATAAACACACATCACAACATAGCACACATGAACAGATACAACACCACACACATGCACATACATACCCCATATGTGCACAAACACCACATGAGGGTGGACACATGCATGCACACACCAAACATATACACACAGACACACACCACACATGTTCATACATACACACATGCATACACAGTATGCACACACACCACACACATACAACTTATACAAATACACAAATGCCACATGCCACACTCATACACTGCATACATGCACACACAATACACACCTGCACATATATACTACAGGCACACATACACACAGCACATATGTACACTTCACACACACCATGCATATGCACACACATAGGCATACACACATACACATACATGCACACACGGTAGACCTGAGCATACATCCCTTCACCATCTTTGGCCAGCCTCTGTCAGCCTGTGAGCAGTTGACTCTAGATAACGACGCCCATTGCCTTGTCCCCACTGTCTGGCCGGCTGTGGCCGGTGACGATGGGCAGGACTGTGGCTGTGGTCCTCCAGATCCAGCACAGCATTAATAAGAAGGAAGACATCATCTCCTCCACTGGGGAGCCTTAGAAAATGAAATCTGAAGGATTCTTGGTAATATTTAAAATCAGGCCTGCATTTTATTGATATTTATTAAATGATTTCACATGTGCTGTCAGGGAAGGTATGGGAGGGAGCTGAGGCTTGAATGAAAGGCAGGCCCTTGAGGCAGGCCAAGTAAAACTGATGCTGAGCCGCTGAGCCGCTTCACCAGTGCTATTGGTTTTCTGATCCATGGACAGAGTTCTTTTTGCTTTGAGTTCAAGAGTGGAATAATGTTGTGTCACTGCCTGGCATAACTTCCCTGTGTCTCCAGTGTTGAGTGTGGTGGTCAGTAGCCACGTGTGGCTGTTGAGTACTTAAGATTCGAGGAATTAAATTTAATTTTCCGGCCAGAGTAGGCTGAGGCTCCATCTCCTGAAGTTGTTTGTAATTCAGTCTGGCCTTTAAATCATGACTCTCCTGCATCTACCTCCTGAGTGCTGGGTTGTAGATATGTGCTACCATCAGGCTCTGAGCTTTAACTTTATTGGATAAAGTTAAAATAGAAATATCCATGTGAGACCAGTTGGTGTTCTGCCTGAAAGTGCAGCCTAAAATTAGGGAACAAGGAGGACATGCTGCTTAATACCTGCCACCAGAATTCCTTTTATTTCCTCTGGGATGACCTGCTTTTTGTTGTTACTGGTTTAGCTCCTTGACAATCTCAGACATGGGTATAATGCATTCTGGTTATTCTCTCCCACGGCTCCTGCCTCCCTCACATGTCTATCAGTCCCCATCCATACCAGTCCCTTTCCCAGGTTCATGACATTTGGTTTGGTTTTGTGACCCATTTAGTTGAATCAGAGACATCTGTGTGACCACTGAATTGGAACTATTCATCAGAACCTGGTGGGGTCACCACTGGAAACAGCTAAAGTCAACAGCCACCCCCCTCCCTGAATCTATCAATAGCAAATAGTTGTGCAGTGAGCCTTCCAGGGGTGGTGACCATGTCCTGATTAGGGGCACATACTCAACTGTCACTTATTTTCAGCCCCTGACACATCATAAGTGTGTTGGCGTTCACTGTTGCCCAGCAGGAAGAGAGGCTTCTCTGATGAGGATGGAGGGTGGCATTTGTCTATGGGTATTAATGTAAGTATTTGGACAGCAGTTGGGCTATATCTGTTTAGCTAAACAGAAGAATAAAGTTCCCTCTGTGGGGCCTACAACCTCCCCAGCCATGATTTTTTTTTTTTTACCAGATTTACAGGACCAGGTGTGGGTTCCCTCCTGTGGAATGGGCTTCCTAAAGAAAGACCATCTGGGATTTGTATTCCAATGTGTATATGTATGTGTGAGCATGTGCATGTGTCTGCATGAATGTATGTGTATGTGTGAGTATATGGGCCTGTGGTGTGTATGCATGTGTATATATCTGTTTGTATGTATATTATGTATACATATGTGTATGTGTCTGTATGTATATATTGAAGATACTCTGTGTATATGTCTGTGTATATGTATATGTGGGTGTATGTAAGTATATGTATATTCTTGTGTGTATATGTGTCTGTATGGACATATGTGTGCTTGTATATATAGATGTGTATCTGTATATATGCATGCGTGCATGTGTGTATGTTTGTGTATGTGTGTGTGTGTGTGTGTATGTGTGTGTGTGAACTTACTTAATTCTTGGGCTACCGATGTCACACCCCTTTTTAGAGGCGTCCCAAGCATGATACTGGGAATTGTGACTTGCATGGCACAGAGAGTTCCTTTGGGTAAGAACGCCATCTGCATCAGCATCTGGGTGGGGCTGCTCTCATCATTGGCAGATGCTGGGGCTTTACTACAGGGTGAACTCCTTGGCATAAATGAGTGGAAGGCAGACAGAGTTAACAAGGTGGAGTCCGTGAGGCTCTGGGGAGAAGTTCATTTTGTGCTATGAATAAGGTTGGCATTTGCTACGTGCAGCCACTTGGGTTGAAATGAAATTACAGCTAAAATTCACTTTCCCAGTTACACTCACTACATTTTAAGTGTCCAGAAGCCTCATGTGCCTAGTGGTAACTGAACCAGCACAGAGAAGATAGCATCGCGATGGAAAGGTCTCCTGGACATCATTGAGTCAAAGGGCAGTTCAAGGACTGACCACAGAGTCAAGGATGCCAGGCA
Organism: Rhizomys pruinosus; assembly: GCA_009823505.1. Lineage (NCBI taxonomy): Eukaryota > Metazoa > Chordata > Mammalia > Rodentia > Spalacidae > Rhizomys > Rhizomys pruinosus. The sequence goes on from VZQC01011351.1 coordinate 1,211,838, forward strand.
AACTTCTTTCTAATCTTCCCCAAAGTGCCTGCAAAGCCCATTAAGGCCATGAACACTTCATGGGACATGGAGTGAGTGTAAACTGAAGCAACGACTGTGTTCGTTGGCCACATCTGCAGGGTATGGCTGGTCTATGAGGCATTCTTCAAGAGCAAGAGGCTGCAGTCTGAGGTGGTCACATAAAGTTTCAGAAAGCATCGTTAGGCTGTAAAGGGGACTTTGGACTCCATGGTGGAATTAAAGGCGCGACAGCAATTTGAACTTTTTAAAAACTAAGACTTGAACATATTGCAGCTCCCATAGTATCCATGTCACTGCTTTGTAATGGGAGGAAGAGGATTTTATCATCCACTGTTCTTTTTTTTTCTGCTTACACTGTTCTTGACCTCAGAATACTTAAAATAATGACTGAAACTTTTCAAAAGCCACAGTTTGTGGTCTGTTTGTAATTAGCCACCCTGGTATTGATTTTGAGTTACCATACTGGTAATATTCCTGGCTCTAGGTAACAGTAATAATGGTGGTTAGTGATCTAGGACAAAACACACTTCATACGCAGTAAACACAAGTCCTCAGAACAGTCCAGGGTGAGAATTACTATTACTTTGTAGAGATAGAATGATTAGATAACTTGGCATCCATTACATCATCAGTTGGAGAGGCCAGGGGTGAATTAATTTATCCCCAGACTCCAATAAATGATTTCTTAGGTTTCAGTGGTTAGATAACCATTATGCTTATGGCTTGTTGCCTTGTCCTCTGAGTCTCAACCTGTTTCTGGCCTCATGGTAAGAACAGCCAGTTCAGCAGGGGCTGAAATCTCTGCGAGTGTGGAATTGGAGGTCTGAAGAACTGAATCTCAGAAAGCAGTGAGCTCCACCCTATGAGTGGAAGATGAAAGAATCCTAGGTCAGCTGTGCGGCTGTCAGGGAACTTACTGCTATGCTCCTGGGCATGTCTGGTTGTTTCCTGAACATCTGGTTGACACTGTTTTACCAGCTGTGTTAGACATAAAACAAGAGGTGACAATATAAGCAATCTATAATGAATTGCATATTATAGTCTGAGAGGCTGTGCTGGGATGTCTGTTAGTATTCACCTGCTGACATCCTCAATCACTCTACTATAGACTACGCTTCAGGATCATTCAACAATGAATGAAATCTTCAAGGAAGATTTGAACATGTTGGAGGCCAGCACCTCCTGCTGGAGAGACTGTGACTGAGGAGGTCTACAGCCTCCTGGTCTGAACACTCTACTTGAAGGACATATCACCAAAAAGAAATGCATCAGCCTTTGGAAGATGGTAAAGAAGAAACTTATCATTATTTTAAATAAAAACATTTACATATTTATGTTTCAAATTTGTGTCTGTGTTTGTGTGTTTGCATGCATGGGTGCAGTGCTTGTAGAGGCCAGAAGAGGGCCTCAGATCTCACAGAACTGGAGTTACAGGCAGTTGTGAGCTGCCTGAAGCTGGATCTTTGAGATGAAGCCAGGTCCTCTGCAAGAGCAGTATGTGCTCTTACCTGCTGAGCCATGTCTCAAGTCCTGAGTATTCACTATTTTCAAATCTGGCAAATAAGAAAAATCATGCATTCACTCTGCTTTTCATTACTCAACTTCATTAAATTATAGAGCTATATAAGAAATGTTACTCTTTGTACAAATATGGCAGCTAGTTAGTTAGTAAGCAAAGCTTGTTAGACTATCACCATTCTGTAACCCTTAATGAGGCTGCTCATCTAGCCTAGGATTTCTTAAATTTTTTTCCTGTCACATCTTTTGTGCCAGAGAAAATTTTATATGCCCCTAGGTATATAGGTATATTAAATAAGTACACAAATAAAATATTTACTAATAATAAATAAATAAATTTGATGCTTCAGTATACAAGTAATTTCACCATTTATTAAAGATTAAAGCAAATTGGCATACTAATGTGCTTGTTTATTTTTACATAAAGAATTAAATCTTGGTTGAATTTTTGATACTACAAGACACAGAGTATCTTCAGTGTTCTAGAGTTGATTAATATTTTGATTTTATAATCATCATGCTGAGAACATTGCTTCTCATAAATACATAGTATAAAATAGAAGTATATTTAGGGCCATTTCAAGAACTGTTGGAAATTTCATCTTGATTGCAAGCCAAAATTCACCGAATGATTTTTTTTTATGATACTCAACTCTGCAACTCAAACAGCAATTTTTAAAATCAAACATTCTAACACAATCCAATCCAAAGATATAAAATTTGATAGTCACATGCTGAGGGAATGATTTTAGGGAAGTACTATCTGTCTTTTCCATAAATGAGCCATTTTATTTCTAAAAGAGCAGAAAATGTAGTATGTACAGTAAAACACAGCAAGTTGTAACACACAAGCCACGAATCTGAGCTGAGGTGTTTCAGGCAACGTTCACTGAAGCGGTAGGTGTCGCATGTCAGAATGACATTCAGGGTGAAAAGGTGCATACTGTGTGCCCAAGGCTACGGCTGCAGCCAGGTCAAGCAGTACAGCTCGGGTGATCAGGCCCAGAAACACTTTGGATTCATTATTCATTTGATTTTCATCAAAGGAACAATCCACCAAGAAGATTTCACAATTATGAATATATATGCCCCAAATTCTGGTGCACCAAACTTTATAAAGACAATTCTCCAGGACCACAAGTCACAGACTAACCCCAGCACATTCATAGTGGGAGATTTTGAATGAAATTTTATTCTTTGAGTATTCTGAAAATGTTTATTGTTGCTAAGTTTTTGTGACCCCCACATTTCGTACATGATGGCCCCATATGGGTATGTGACCCAGGTTGAGGGATTGAGATACAGGCAATGGTTATCAATGATCATCAGTGGCTGTGACTATGATGAAATTAACCCTGGTGGAACATCAGACTGCCACAGATACAGTGTTCTTAGCAAAAAATTCATCTGGAATCTCATCGGGTCTCTGTATCTCATTTGCAATTCCTGGGGGAGACAGAGGACAGAGGCAAACACCAAATAACACAGTTGGGACTCAGTGACCAAGACGACAGTGAGAAACTCTAGTGGCCAAATGAGCCTATTTCCTCCTCAACTGTGGGAAAAATATAGAGGGGCAGTGTATTGAGTAATGAGATATATACCATTCAACTAATCTTAGGCACTTGATCAATCATAGAAATTTAAAAATACATTATTAACTTTGTTAGGTAAGATAATTGTATTGTGGGTGTGTTTTTAGAGGTAGTGAAGTATTTGTGGATGAAATGAATATTAATGTTTACAATAAAATTTTGAAGATTTGCTTTAAGACTGTTCAGTTGAGGAAAAAAAGATGAATGTGACAGAGCTGACCCAAAGGCTGATAACTGTTGAAGGGGCCTGAGAATTCATATGCTATTCTTTGAACCTTGCATATGGTTGACATTTCCTAGCACACGAAGTTAAAATTAAAAGTTGTTTGGAAAATATGGGAGGGCTTCTTATTTTGTCAGATGTTAGCAAACCACAGTTCTGAGGTTAAATCTAGTCTCCTGCCTTTTTTTGTAAATAAAGTTAAAACATTTTAAAATTAATTTTATTTTATGTATATGAGTGTTTTGCCTGCATGTGTATAAGTGCATCTGTGTTATCAATGCCTGCAAGACCAGGGCATCGGGTCCCCTGGAACTGTAGTTTCAGATGGTTGTTAGTTGCCATGTGGGTGCTGGGAACCCAACCTGGATCCTCTGCAGGAGCAGCCAGTGCTCTTAAGCACTGAATCATCTCTCTAGCCCTCATAAATAAAGTTTTATCTGGATACAATAAACCATGTTTCTTCTGTCGCTCTGTCTGCTTTCCTGCTCCAACAGCAGAACTGAGAAGCTGCAACAGAGACCCCAGTGTTCATGATGTGGTTCTTTAGAGAAGGCTTGCAGCTTCAGGTGATGCTGTGATGTTAATGGCGACTGTGTATGTGCTGCTATGCTGATTGCATTGATAATGATGTTGTTGTAGATGATGACGTTGATAATGATAACAATGATGATGTTGTTGATGATGATGATGTTGGTGATGATGACATTATTGATTATGATGAGAACAATGATGCTGGTGATGATGATATTGTTGACGATGACCTTGTTGTTGATGATGACTGTGTATGCTGCTGGTTATTGAACCCAGGGCTTTGTGCATGCTAGGCAAGCAAGAGCTCTGTGACTGAGTTATACCCTGAGTCCTAAATGAAGTTTTAATTTGAAAAGGCAATTAATTTTTGAGTATCATGACTCACTCCTATAACCTTGGTATTTAGGAGACTGAGGCAGGAGTCAGAGGCTTCTCACTGTAGGTTACAGAGTGAAACCCTGTCTCACCCCCACCCAAAATAAATTACTACACAAAGTATAACCGATTAAGTAATAGCATTTTGTGTTTATCATTACATATACTGTTTCTTATGTACGTTTTAAAATTTTTCTTCAGCTTCTGATGATAATGTCCGAAGGAATTTAGAGTCAGAACATTGCTTCCCTGTAACTCCTAGAGTTGGTGGATCAGCAGTGACCATCCCTGGTGAGGGGCCTAGGCACCGAACATCAACAGATGATGCATCAGAATACTGATGCAGTAGGTGAGTCTATTTATGAATAAATATGATGCCCAGATGAGTCCAAGGACAGGCCCAAGCTGGGGACAGAACTTTTCACCCCCTTCATCGTTCACTTGAGTGAACCATGAAGCAGAGATGAAGTGACAGGTGCACTCAGGGACCAAACATACTTGATCAGGCCTTCGCCTGTCATGTATGGTGTGCTTAGAACAAACAATGCTGGAGTCCCAGCAAGATGAGCTTTGCTTCGTTTTCCTCTTATTCCGTTAGCACCAATGGCCTTTCTGACCAATGAGATGATGTGTTGTGTAGCAGCGTTGTGTGAATAACGGTAGAAAGAAAGGAGTTCATGCCATTGCTGTCCGCACAGGGACCGCTCATGCATTATCCAGGTCACCATCTACAGATTTTGTCTGGTGCAGAGGGTAGAGCAGTTGGCAAGATTCAAAATCCGGTTTTCTGGGTAGAGGCAAACACAAGAGGGAAGCGGAGGGAAACACCTCTGGATCCAGGGGTTCCACAGCAGTAGGTTGTTCATGACAGGCTCCTGCTCTCAGAGCTCAGCGCCCCCTACCGGGGGAGCCCAATTCGAGGAAACAGATCACTGGGGGTGGCCTTGGAGGTCATGTCTGGTGTCTGACTAGACATGTTTTTGATCGTTGTCTGTCATGGTGCAAATAACTGTCCTTCGTCACAGACTCCCACCCAATGAACAGAAGGCCACCCAAGTGGAGACCCAGACCTTCCGCAATCATGATGACCCCAAAGGAATCTCTTGTCCCTTAAGATGTGTCTGTCAGCAATGCAAAAGTAAGTAATACACCACTGAACCTCAGGTATATATTTTTACATTTTTTATTTTATTTCTCTTTTAATAATTTTTCAAGTCATGCTGATAATTTTATGTTTCATTTATTATTTTTACTTTGTATGTGTATAAGTGTATTGCCTCCACATAGGTAAGTACAGCTGTATCATGCTATGCCCACAGAGATCAGAAGGGGGTGTTGGGTCCCTTGGAACTGGAGTTACAGAAGGTTATTAGCTGCCCTGTGGGTGCTGGGAACTAAGCCTAGGTCCTCTGCAAGAGCACCCAGTTCTCCTAATTGCTAAGCCATTTCTCCAGCCACTATTTCTTATTTCTTAAGGATTTATTTTCTATGTTTGTGTACCATGTAATGGAGGTGACCACAGATGCTAAAAGAGGCATTGGGTCTCCCTGGAATTAGAGTTACATGCAGTTGTGAATGGCCAATGTGGGTGCTGGAAACCACACCCAGGTCCTTTGTAAGAGCAGCAAGTGCTCTTTATCACTGAGCCATCTCTGTAGCCTCTGCTTCGTTTTTTTTTTGGTCTTTTCAAGACAGGGTCTCCTTGTTGTCCCAGCTGTCCTGGAACTCACTCTGTAGACCAGGCTGGCCTTGAACTCACAAAGATCCACCTGCCTCTGCCTCCCAAGTGCTAGGATTAAAGGCGTGCGCTACCACGCCCGGCTCTGCTTCGTTTTTTATGTAGACCAGGCTGGCCTGGCACTTCCAGAGATCTTGTCTCTTCCTCTCAAGTGCTGGGATTACAGGATGAACCAGCATGCCCTGCTTTCATTTTTTTTTTCTGAAATAGCAGGTTGACCACAAGACTATGGGGTCGGGGGAGAGAAGAGAGGAGAGGAGATGAGCGGAGAGAGGGAGAGAGGGAGGGGAGGGGAGGAGAGGGGAGGGGAGGGGAGGAGAGGAGAGGAGAGGAGAGGAGAGGAGAGGAGAGAAGAGAGAATATGTATAAGATTTCTGTGTACTCATGTATAACACTAGGTAAACAAAAAGCCTGTGCACTGGTTCCACCTTGGATACATGTCAAGTTTAGGACTGTTTAAAGAACATGCAGGGTTTTGTGAAATTGGGTGAATCTAGGCATAGGCACTTTATTCTTTGGCTAGACAATCCATAATTTCTTTTTAAAAGAAACTCCTGTTTATTCTCATGTCTGGAGGAAATGGTTGGCTGCAGTATCGCTGACAGGGACCATAGAATGAAAAGAGAAACAGTGGTTCAGGACGCCACACATCTCTTTTAAGGACTGATATTTCACTGTAATTTGGCTGGGAGAAGGTTTAAAAAGGGCAATGCACCAGAGAAAACTGAGCAGATAAAGGGAGAGCAAGGGAGGCAGAGAGGGTGGGCACATGGCCAAACTGACACATGGAGGCCCTCGGTGCGCACTGCCTGCACGGTTTTCCAGCTTTGTGCAGGACTCTGGTCCCCTGAAGCCTGCTTATTCCTCAGAGTCTACATAGCACCTAACAAAGCATCTTGCACATGGCAAATCAATATGTGTGGAATGAATAGTCCTTCCGTTAAAGCTGAAAACATTGGCTGCAAATATTTCTCTCCTTCTGTAAAAGGCCCTGATGGCTCAGAGGCCAGCTGAGCATTCAGACAGCATTCAGAGTGCCACACAGGTCTGGGTAATTAATTATCATCCTGTTTGCTCTTGGCCAGACACCCAAACTACTCCGAAGTGTTCCGCACAGCCTGCACCTGGAAGCCACCGATAGGCTGCCTGAGAAACCACTACTGCTGCCTGACAGTTTCACAGGGATATTTTTAAAATTCTCATTGGAGGTGGAATTTCCCTTGTATACAATTTCTGTTGCTCTTCAAAACAGTCTTTTAAATTTGTTTCTTCTAAATATATCACTGAAATCTTTTACTTTAAAATTTTTAATTTATTAAGCTGTGGGTGCTGGGGATTGAACCCAGGGCACTGTATGTACTGGGCAAGCCCTCTGCATTGAAGTACATCTCTAGGCATTTTTAAAATTTGTTTTCAGGGTTTTCTTTTTTCTCTTTTTCTTTTGTTAGACAGTGAAAGATTTTTCCAGAATTACTTCTGATATATTTAATGCCAACAGTAAATAATGTTATAATATTATAGTTACTGAAATATTCTCGCTTTCAAGAAGCTGTTGTGTCGAGACATGGAACAGAGGGCATCAGTTTCTGAGCTTAGTTCAGGGACTCTGACTGCTGTGGCTCTTGTGTAGAAATTGTTTAGGAAGTATCTAAAGTCAGGCTCCTAGGAAGCAGTGTCCTCTTCTCTTTGGATAACTTACTAGGGAAGCTTTCCCATACCACCGGAAGAGGAGTTCCCATGGGAAGAGCCCAATGGAGAGCGGAAGAGCCAGGCAATGATGTGGTCTAGGCTGGAGATCAGCTCTGGACAGAGGAGCCAGATGGGTCTGGGGTAGGGTTAGCAAATAGTAAGGGTAGCCACAAATTTTACTACCCTTTTTCTATTAAAAAAAAATCAAACGAAGAAGAAAAAATTCCGGAGAGAGAATTCTAGAAGCTCAGTTAATTCAGCATTTCAAGTATCTTTGAAAATAGAACTTCTGTTCATACATATTCTTTGGTTAAAATAACCTAGAGTATTTTTAACGTCTCATTCTTTAGTTTTGATTTTTAAAGAAGTGAAACTGATGAATGTGGAAGAATTGTCTATGCTAAAGCATGTGGCTCAAACTCATTTGTCCTCTGGGGAAACTGTAGGAACTAATTAACATTTGTAGAGCATGGACAGGCCTGGGAACCTCAGTCTGCACATTCATGTTTTTAGTTCATATTTAGAAAATAAACTTTCAAATTGTAAAACAAAAAGAAGCAAAAGACCCCTGGTTTTCCTCAGAGGATAAGCAGCAGGTGCCCACGGAGAGTATATTTACCAATAACTACAGGTAGGGTATCTAGAAAGTGATTCCAGCTTGAGTGGACTATGTGGACACAAAGACACAACTCTCACCTCAATAAGAGATACTTTATTCTGCAGCCATGAGTGACCATGGCCTGGGCACACAGATTCAGGTTACCCCAAATTCCATGTTCTAGTGTGGAAGAAGTTTCATGATATTTTTATAGTAACAGAAGAAAGAAAGTCACAAATACAGATACTTTTCAAACACATTGGCAGAAACATTCAGTAGATGTTTACAGCAAAAGAAAAATTTCAGCTCTTGGCCCCAGATGCTACTGGGCCTTTGGGTTGGTGGGAGCTGGGGCTTTGTTAGGTTAATACATTCCAAAAGGTTTATATCTGTTGCTCACAGGATGTTAAGTCAGACACAGAGGTGGGCAAAGAGTGGCTATTTAGGGGCTAAAGATGGCTTATGATAAACTGTGACTAGGTTCTGGATCTGCAGCATTACAAACTCTCCACAGTCACTGAAGTGCTAATCAGTTGATCAGCCTTGCCGGAAGTTCAGTCCAAGTTGAAGGCTTTTTCTGGGGACTTTGCTTCACACTGGCCACATGAAGCTTTTACTTGAATATAGTGGGTGAAGATTACTTCAGTGAGAGGTGGGGAACTGCTGAGCAATGAACTGAATCATAACAAAGGTGGGGTCGACTGGCCGATTCCAAGGTGGCTAGACAGAACAGACGCGTTTCACGTCGGTTTATCTGCTTCCTCTGAAACAGAAGCAATCTTTGTTACCTAAGAGAAGATAGACAAGAATTCAAACAACATTCGAATGGAGGGTTGTGATGAAATTGGCCAAATTAAACATTATTTTTGCTTTGTGACCTCTTTGAGACGGCGTCTCCTGTAGCTCAGCTTTCTCGTTCTCAATGTGAGATTGAGGATGACCCTGAACTTCTGTTCCTCTTGCTTCTACCTCCTGAGTGCTGTGCACACAGGCCTAGTTGAGTAGTATGGTAGCTTTCAACAGAGTTTAAAAGAAGGTCCTTGGTGTCCACTCCTATGGTGTAGAGCCCAACTAGGCTGTTGCTGTTTGCAAAGTAAGAGCCATAGCCGGGCATGGTGGTGCACACCTTTGATCCTAGCACTTGGGAGGCAGAGGTAGGTGGATCTTTGTGAGTTCAAGGCCAGCCTGGTCTACAGACTGAGTTCCAGGACAGCTGGGGTTACATGGAGACCCTGTCTTGAAAATACCAAAAAAAAAAAAAAAAAAAAAAAAGAGCAACATATAAATTAGCAATTTTTCTCCAGAACTGGCAATTGGCTTGCATCTATCTCCATGGGGTTCCTCACAGAAAGCCTCTGAGAGGCTAGCCTGGCTCTACTTTAGGGAGGGGTCCCTGGTGTCCTGGGAACGGAAAGCTCACAGCAGGCAAATCCCCTCCCACATCCTTTATGTCCTCTGCCCAGGGAAAGAATCCAAATTCCATGTTTCAAGTTTGAGACTGGGGAAGCTGCTATACGCCCCGCTCCCTGAGAAGACTCTGGAGTTTCTTAGGGAAAGACAGCAGGTTCTTGGAGAGGAGAGAGGAGCAACTGAGGTCTGCAGACCTGGGAAGAGGTGAGCCATGTCAGTGGTCGAGGGACGTGGTGCATTGGCAGAATGAGAAATCACCCCGAGACTGGCAGGAAAGGTTAAAGATCTTGTTTTATTCTTGTGTAAAATTGATGCAAAGAGCCGGGCATGGTGGTGCACGCCTTTAATCCCAGCACTCAGGAAGCAGAGGCAGAGGCAGAGGCAGGCGGATCTCTGTGAGTTCAAGGCCAGCCTGGTCTACATAGTGAGTTCCATGCCAGCTGGGGCTACAGGGAGACCCTGTCACACACACACACACACACACACACACACACACACACACACACACAGAATGGATTCAAATGGAAGCTTGAAGGTGATTTTAGTAGAATTTGAAAATATTTTATGTGTATGAGGGTATTGGTTGTATGTATGTAGGTGACCTGTATCATGCAATGCCCGAGAAGGTCAGATGAGAATCAGATTCCCTGGAACTGGAGCTATGGACAGTTGTTAGATGCCATGTTGGTGCTGGGAATTGAACTTGGGTCCTCTCAAAGAACAGCAAGTGTTCTTAACTGCTGACCCATCTCTCCAGTCCCAATTTTAGTAGAGTTTAAAATAAAAACTCCCAGGGCAGGCAAGTTATAAATCTCAGTAGCTGACCGAGGAGGAGAAAAGGAAAAGAGGAAGCCGCCTTGAAGGCTGGGAAGGAGGTCAGATGATGTGAACTGCAGATCACATGGCAGGGAGAGGAGACAGTCAGAAAGCCCAGAGTATCAGGGAGAGCATGCGTAGAAAAGAGATAGAAAGAACGAGAGGTTATACTTTTCCGAATCTTCAGACAGTGGGCAGATGGACAAAGCCCCACTTCAAAGCAACTACCTTGGGGGCAGAGATTCCTGGCAGGGAAAGCTCACCATTTCATTAAGTAAGCACTTATTCCACTTATCTCTTTAGCTTAGCTTAAACTGAACCCACCTTCCTGGGGGTGGTCCTGAGATTGCCATGGCCAAGCTGGAATGTTAGTTAGGTCTCCACTGAGGCCAGAGATTCTACTGTGATAAAACCAAGGCTAAATGAACTAATTAATAAGCTTTACCTGTGCCTTCAGTGCGTGCCAGAGACCAGCACGCAGCATCCAGTCCCTGAGCCATCCCAAGACAAGAGTAGACACTATGTGTGTTGTGTGTGTGTGTGATGTGATGTGATGTGATGTATATGTAATGTGTATGTGATGTATGTGATATATGTTTGATATATGTGTTTGTGTGCCGATGTGTTTAATGTATTTGATTTGTATTTCTTTGTGTGTGTGTTTGTGTGTGGTGCTCATGGAGGGAAGGGTTCAGAGTATTTGTGGGTAATGTGGTTAACATGCACCATTTGAAAAGCGCTTATGAATTATTATACCTAATTTTATTGTACTTATTTTTAATTAATTTTGGTATTATGTGCATGAGTGTTATGCTTGCTTGTGTGTAAGTGTACCTCTGTTGTGCAATGTGTGTGCAAGTCAGAAGATGATGTCAAATCCCCTGGAACTGGAGTTACAACTGCTGTTAGCTGCCATGTGGGTGCTGACATTCAAATCAGGTCCTCTGCAAGAACAGCCAGTGCTCTTAACCGCTGAGCCATCTCTCTAACCCCTGTACCTAATTTTAACTAAATGAACCCTGACAAAATGTACACAATGGATCAAACAGTTCCTTCAAGGGTTCCAAAGGTCACACTAAAGAAACAGGTGAAGGAGAGAGCTGAGGAGCTGGTGGCTCTTCTACCCTAAGAACAATTCTTTATTAGTTACTTAGAGGTGACAAATGGCAGTGGTGCAAGTAGCTTTCACAAGGCCAGAATAAAACGTCATGTCAGAAACACGGTGTGAAGCAGTCACACATCCATTCTCACCGAGACTAGTGTGTGGAGCCCAGAAACCAGTGTCACTGCCTCAGAAAAATGGGACAAACTATGTGGGACGAATTCAGGGAGAAAAGAACAGGAAGGAACTGGGTTTATTTTTCTGAAAATATTTCTCAACTGTGATTCAACGCTCCTCATTGGTTTAGGAAGAACTGGAGGACGTTTTACTCTTCTCAATTCTAGCTATGTGAATTCCTTAAGACAACTGTAACTCTTGTTTAGGTGTTAAAACATTCACCCAGCTGGACATGGTGGTGCACACCGGCCATCCTAGGATTTCGGGGTGGGGGAATGTCCTGGACACATGGTGGTGCACACCGGCTGTCCTAGGACTTCGGGGTGGGGGAATGTCCTGGACTTCATGGTAAGATCCTGTCTCTGAACAAACAGCCTGTCCAAATCCAATTTAACATCAAAATGTCAATCTCATAACCATGGACTGACAGTGTTTGAAAAATCTCACTATTTCTCAAAGACACACAAAGAAGCAAGAGGCTCCTGCCCTGCCCTGCCCTGCCCTGCCCTGCCCTGCCCTGCCCTGCCCTGCTCGCTTTTCTTGGTTGCTTTCATTGCTTGTCCTGCGTTTGTATCTGGGACACTTCTGGTCTCCACACCCCCCCCCCCCGGCCCGCACATTGCTGTTTTTGACTTTGGAAATTCTTTCCCTGGGGATTTTCCTGAGTGATGTGTATGTGTGTGTGTGTGTGTGACATTCTCCCACTGACCACTGGGTCCAGGCTGTCCAGCTCTTGTTTTTAGCAGAGTGTCCTACCATCAACTCCTGAGATCCCATCTTCCCAGGGGGCCTTTTGCTGTTTTGAAACAGGTCTTGCTATGTAGCCTAGAGGCTAGCCTTGAACCTCTATTACTCCTGCCTCAGCCTGTAAGTCTTATAACCTATTTTCTTGTTTGACATAAATCACTACACACACACACACACACACACACACACACACACACACACACGAGTGTGGTTACTCGATATATGTGATTAAATCAGGGGACAGCTGGGGCGTTTTCCTTGGGTAGGCTCCCTCAATAGGGCTATGGTTGCATCCTGACCCATCCAGCCCCCTGGAAGCACTTTCAGATGCGCGCTTTGTCATGACCACTTCTAAAGCAGCCTCTGTTCCCCATTCAGCTTCCAATCTGTTCTGATTTCACTTCTAAATATTTCTCAGATGTACTTCCTGTCTTAACTTGCTACCATTTTTTTTTAATTCAATCTTTTGTGGACTTTCCTCATTGACGTACCTTGTGTTTTCAAAACCTGCCTTCTACAGAGCTGCCGGATTGATGACTCAAAACTGAAAATGGAGTCACATTGCCACCCTGGATAGCCGTGTCGATTTTTCCCTCGATGTTGCCAGGTCCTCAGTTCACCCTGAATATTCTGTCATGTGTGTTCTCCACATGCCCAGAGTACACAAAGTCCGCTTCGATCCCGCAGTCCTTCCGTTAAGGTTCTCTGTTCATGCTGTCTCCCTTCCCTGGGCACTTCTTTGAGACTCAGCTTGCTTTGATCACATACAGGAAGTCTTCCCTGAGATCCCCAGGCCACCTGCACTCCCAGCAGCCCTTATCTGGGCTGGGGACAGCTTTCTCCATCGTTAGCATCCCCCACTGTCGGTCTACCACTGTCACTAGGTCCCTGCCAGCACCCATCTGTCTTCTTGTAATATAGAGCTTTCTTGTTCCACGAATACCTGAGAGAATAACTTAAGGGGGAGGGAGGATTTATTTTTCCCAGTTTGAGAGGGTTACCCCAGTTCATGAGCTTGGGAAGGTCATGATGGTATGTGTGGGAGCTCTGAAGAAGTGACTTCATTCCTTGAGGAATGGGAATCCGGAAACAGATGGCTGAGGCTAGGAAGAAGAATTAGGAGGTCACTGGGCCTCCAGTGCCCCACCCCTCCAGCTAAGGCCATACCTCCTCTAGGTTCCAAAGCCTTCCTACATAATGCACCAGTGGGGACCAAGTATACCAACATGGGAGTCTTCAGGGGAGCACACATTCAGATCACAGTACTCCCCTATTAGGCTGAGCATTTAAGAGAAAGGGTAAGATATATGTTTCGTTTTGTTTGTTTGTTTGTTTGTTTTGTCCTGGGATTAATACCAAGTACACTAGGCAAGTACACTATCAATGAACAGGCCCCAATCCCAGCAGGAACCTTCATCTTGAAAACTGTCTTGCGCATGGCGCATGATAGGCACCAGATATTTGCTGAAGGAGTAAGTAGACAAAAGGATCAATACAAGAATAGTGCTCCAGTTTGCTTTTTATTGCTGTGATAAACACTAACCAAAGCCAGCTTGGGGAAGAAAGTATTACTTCCATCTTTCACTTGCAACACGGGGTTCATGTCTGAGGGAAGTCAGTCAGGCGATCAGGACAGGAGCCAGGAGGCAGGCACTGAAACAGAGAATGCTTGCTGCTTACTGGCTGGCTCCCCTGGCTGGGCTCAGCCTGTTTCTGGTACAGCCCAGGACTCCCTTCTCAGGAGTGGCATGGCCCCCCGCGGGCTCAGGACCCTACATCACTCCGCCATCATGAAAATGCCTCTCAGACACGGTCACAGGCCAATCAGATGGGAGAAATTCCCCATTTAGGGGTCTTTCTTCCCAGCTGTGTCAAGTTGATACCAGAAACTAGCTCTGACATTCCGCCCCTTGTTAACCTTGGCATACAAACACATCACTTCAAGCCATAACCTTTCTTTTCTTTTATGGTCCCCAAGAATTCACATTAATATTACAGCATAAAAAATAGTAGTTTTAAAATTCCATAGTTTTCAAAAGTTCTCACTTAAAAGTTCAGTGTCTGTTTAAAATTAGATATTCTAAAGTCTTTCAACTGTGGGCGCTTGTAAAATGAAGTTCCATACCTTCTGTTCTACTTCCTCTTCAAGTGCTGTGAAAATACTCTGACCAATACCAATGTAGGGAGGAAAGGGTTCATTTGGCTCACATCTGCCAGGTCACAGTTCATCATTGATGGAGTCCAAGGTAGGACCTCATGGCTGGAGCCTTGAGGCAGGAGCTGAAGCACAGGCCATGGAGGAGTGCTGCTTACTGGCGTGGTCCCCTGGCCCTTGCTCCAACTGCTTTCTTATACAATATAGGACCACCTGCCCAGGGGTTGCCTGCCCACAATGGGCTGTGCCATCTTACATAACAATCAAGAAAATGGCCTACAGACATGGCCACAGGACAATCCAGTGGAGGAAATTCCCCAATTGAGGTTCCCTCAACCCAGGTGTGTCAGGTTGTCACTAAAGATATCCAGTACACTTTCCTCACACTTTAAAAGGGGAGAGCTGGGGACAATTAAACAAAACCAAAGTCCAGCAGTGTCACTCAATGTCCAACATCTGGGATTCACTCATAATCTTCTGGGCTCCAAAAGGCTGGGCAGCTCTACTTGTCTGGCTCTACCATCTGTGACAACTTATAGCTTCTCCCCTGGGCTCAGGTGGCTGCATCCACACTACCTGTGCCCTTGGTAACCATCCTACAGTCCCGGCATCTCCAACATGCTGCAGTCTCCACTGTGACTGAGGCTGCACCTTCACCAACGGCCTTTCAGGATTTAGAGCCTCAACTTCTCTCCAGGGTCCATTTGATTCTGCAGCGTTCACATCAGCAATAAAAGAGTACATTGTGGGAGATTCCTGTATTAGCGAGTTCAGCTTCCAGCTTGAGACGCGGCCTTGGCGTTCCCCATGGACCACAGCTTCTGTGTGCTGACCCTGAGGAAATACTTCCTAGATTTTGCCTCAGTGATGCTGGTCTCATGTTAATCACAAATGATTTTTCAGCTTCAGCTGACCAGCATCAAATGTCTCAGTAAAGCACAAATGATTTCATTTCCTCAGATTCTTAATTCAAATATATCCCAGGAACAGCTCAATAGAGTCTTTGCTTCCTTATGAAACTTCACGGGCCAGGTCCCCACTCTCTGCTCACAACTATTCACATTCCAAGCTCCATAGTGATTCCCTCCATGTCTTTCCAGCACTAAGTTCAAATGCTTCCACAATCCTCAAAAAAAAAAAAAAAAAAACAACACCCCAACTAGTCATGTCTGTCACAGAATATACCACAACCCTGGTACTAATTTCTATTCTATTTTGCTTTCTATTGCTGTGATAAAAAACACTGTGACCAGGGAACTTATAAAAGGAAGAGTTTATTTGTAAGAGTCCATAATGGTGGCAAAGCTGGCCAGAGCATAATGCCAAGGGATCACATCCTGAAGCAGACCCAGGGAGCAGACTGAGACAGGAAAACTTCAAGGCTAAGAACTCTCAAAGCCCCTAGTGATGTGCTTCCTCCAGCATGGCCACACC
Source organism: Rhizomys pruinosus (assembly GCA_009823505.1). NCBI lineage: Eukaryota > Metazoa > Chordata > Mammalia > Rodentia > Spalacidae > Rhizomys > Rhizomys pruinosus. Next base: position 1,227,967 of record VZQC01011351.1, read on the forward strand.
TTCCAAGATCTCCCACAACAGCGCCACCAACTGGGGACAAGATGTCCGAATAGTTGGAGCCTATCGGGGGCCATTCTCATTCAAACCACCACAGAGAGGGAAGGGTTTACTGCATCATATACTTCCTTTTTTTAATTAATTAATTAATTTTTTTATTTCTGTATGTGTACGAATGTAGTCTGTATGCAAGTGTGTGCACCCTTGTCGTGCAATGCTGCGGAGGTCAGAAGAGAGTGTCGGATTACCCTGGAACTGGAGTTCTCCTGGAATTGGGGTTTCAGACAGTTCTTGGCCACCATGTGGGTGCTGGGGATTGAACCCTGGTCCTCTGTAAGAGCGGTCCGCACTTTAACCACTAGGCTATCTCTCCAGCCCTGCATCTTATACTTCCAAGTGACAGACCTTCCTCAAGGAAAGTCAGCCCAGGACACAAGGTAGGAACCTGTAGGTCATAACTGACCATGGAGGAATGCTACTTACTGACTTGCTCCTCTGACCTGTGCTCAGCTAGCTAGGTAGTTTTCTTTCTTTTTTTCTTTCTTTCTTTCTTTCTTTCTTTCTTTCTTTCTTCTCTTTCTTTCTTTCTTTCTTTCTTTCTTTCTTTCTTTCTTTCTTTCTTTCTTTCTTTCTTTCTTTCTTTTCCTTCCCTCCCTTCCTTCTTTCCTTCCTTCCTTCCTTCCTTCCTTCCTTCCTTCCTTCCTTCCTTCCTTCCAAGTTCTTTTATTTATTTAAATGGTAAGTACCCTTAGGCAACAAACGTGAGGAACGTCCACACCAGCCCAATTCCATCAGCATCTAGTTTTCTGTACTACCCAGGGTCCCCAAGTACAATTTAAGAAGTTTGCTTACACAAAGAATAAAATCCAGTCTGTTTTTGCTGTAATCTCATAATTCACCCCCCCAACTCCTTGGCCCTTACAATCTGGCTATATCTTAATCTATAAAGAAGAAATATCAGAATTATCACTTGTATAATACAAGGAAACATGAAAAACATTTGTGTCCCTTTAATCTAATAGCTGTGACTGGGACATCAGTACAAGTCAGGGGTGGGTTGAAATTTAATAACAATTCTCTATCACTAATTAGCTTAAGTACATTACTATTTTCTATTCTGGAGATAGCCATTCATTTTAATTTTATGCAGGGGGCTATTACTTGATACAGTGAGGCTAAAGAACATGTCCTGAGAAATTTGCCCATAGTTATTATAATTTATGGTATGTTCAATAATTATACCCATACATATAGATGGAACAGTTATTTTGAATATACCACTATAAAGTATAAATTTTGAAATATCCTTGCAAGTCTTGGGGTAGGTTCTAGATGACCAAATCTCTCCAGATGTTCAGAGATATTTTACATGGGTTTGGGAAAAAGCCTGTCTGTTCACTCCAAAGGTGTTTTACTTAGTGGTCAAATGTCTTACATATATGTAGAGAAGATTTGTGTGCATTTAATCTAATAGCTATAACTGGGACTCCAGTACAAGTCAGGGATGGGAAATGTCTTACATATAAAACATAGGTAAATTCCAAGTTGTATGGGCAGAAATAATCATTACTTTGAGTTAACTACTATCCTTGAGGATCAAGAACCCTATTGTGGCTTATCAATCTTAATATAGATGGCCATTTATTTATCAGCAAGCAGGTTACCAAAAACTTTGCCTCAAGTTTCAAAGGGGTGTAACCGATAAGTAGGGAGAGGGCGTATGTGGTTGGCAGTGCATTGAGATGATGACATATCTTTATGATTCCATTATTTGGTGTATTATATTGTTGAGTTGATATGTTTCTCCATCTGCTTTTTGTCCAGTTGACCTATTTAATGGACAGAGTGGGGTATTAAAGTCCCCTGCTACTAGTGTGCTAGAGTCAATCTGTGTCTTAAAGTCCTGTAGAATTGTGTTTATAAAGTTTCAGGGCTGGGGAGATGGCCTAGCGGTTAAGAGCACCGACTGCTCTTTCAGAGGACCTAGGTTTGATCCCCAGCACCCATATGGCTGCTGAGAACCATCTTTAACTCCAGTTCCAGGGGAATCTGATGCCCTCTTCTGACCTCCACGGCATTGCATGACACAGGTGCACAAACCTACATGCAGACAGTACATTCATACACATACAAGAATAAATAAAAAAATAAAAAATAAAGTTTGATGTGCCTGAATTTGGTGTGTATAAAATTAAGGATTATGATATCATCTTGGTTAATTGTTCCTTTGATAATACTGCAATGAGCTTCTTAATCATGATGGGTTTCTTGCAGACAACAATAAAAAAATGGGGTTTGTTTCTTCATCCATTATACCAATCTATGTCTCTTGATTGGAGAATTCAGTCCATTAATATTTAGAGTTATTGAGGAGAGAATTGTATTAGATTGAGTCATTTTGATTTCTGGTGCATTCTTGTCCTGTTTATTAGTATCATTTATTTTCTGATGCTGGTTGGTTACAGTCATCCCTACTCTTGACTCTTTGTATTGCTTCACATATTCTCTGAAAGGATGGTTATCTGAACAAGAATTCTGTAGTAGTTGGAGTATCTTGCATGTCTAGCTTTCCACGAGGTGTTCTTCCTTTCTGGACCAGGGCCCACAGTTTCTCAGGACTGCAAGTCCCAGGATTGTTCCTGGCCAGCGGGTTAACAATCCAGGCCTGAGCCCTGGTAGGGAGGGGGAGGGAAATAGGAAGTAAGGCCCAGTGAAAGAAAGAAAGAGAGAATAAAGAAGAGACAGACTCAGAGACGAGACTGGGAGCAATTCCACGAAGGAATAACTTGGTTTATTGCTGTAATCCAGGGTTTTTACACAGGACCTTGTGGGGGTCGGGGAATACAGGATTCCATGCCATATACTCCAGATCACTACAGGAATGTGACAATGCTTTGCATTAAGACAATTGGCACCAGGTAGGTTTTCACAGGCAAGCAGGAGACCAGCAGGAGTTCAGGCTGGTGGTTGCTTGCTGACTCCCTAAATGGAATCCCTACAGGATTCTTTCAACTTATTTATGTTGAGGAATGTTTTTTTCTCTCCTTAGAACTTGGAATACTTTAGACCAATACTTTAGATCAAGGTCTTCTGGGTTTCTTTGCAATGAAAAATCAGTAGGTTTTCCCTTATAAGTAACTTGTTTTTCTTTTGCCACCCTCAGTATCTTCTCTTTGCTTTGAATATCTAGGGTCTTAACTATGATATGCTGTGGGGAATCTCTTTTCTGGCACTGTCTAATTGGTGTTCTATGTACTTCTTGTATTCATACAGGTAGCTCTTTAAGTTGGGAAAGTTTTCCTCCAAAATTCTGTTGAAAATCTGGGAAGTACCACTGTCCTGTGAATTTCCTTCCTCTTCTATCCTTATGCTTCACAAATTTTGTCTTTTCATAGTGTTCCAGAGTTCCTGGTTATTCCATTCTTGTGGGTTTTTAAACTTTTCATAATCTTGACTTGAACAATCCATATTGTCTTCTAATCTTGATATTCTATTTTCTACTTCATCCATTCTGTTATTGAAAGGTTCTCCCATCCTTTCCAAGTGGCTTGTGGATTGTTGCATTTATCTTTCATTTCAACTTGAATTTTCTTCAATGTTTCTATATCTTTCAAAATTTTGTTCTATAGTTTATCATGGTCCTCTTTTAATTCGTCCCTATCTTCTTTTGAAATTTCATTCCGCAGTTTATCATTGTCCTCTTTTAATTTGTCCCTGACTTCTTTATTTATGTGCTCTTTTGTAGGAAGCTTCCTTTGTAAGGAGCAGCTACCACACTGCCCTGCTAAAGGGGAGGGGAACACAGCTCCCTCCTGCAGCCACTGTAGGGAACTGGCCTCTCATTGCAGAAACTAGTCGGCTACTTCTATAGCCCAGTCTGAGATGTACCTCCAACTCAGGCCTTTAGCCTGGGACAATCAGACACATTTTCCACTCTTGGCCATGATTTCCCACCAGGCCAGAGACTGCTGACCCCCTGGACAGGAATTTCAGGCTGATGGCTGATGGCCTATCTTCAGCCTATGTCCACTCACAATTCACTTCGCCACATCAGCTATCCAGGTTGGTGGTCTGCACAGGGACCTCTTTCCAACCATGGCCACCCGGATGAAATGCAGGCCTGCTTTGGCCTGTATGTGTGCAAAAAAATTAATGACGGCCAGGAACTCTATAATGATGGTAATGGTGAATTTGATTTATTACCTGCTACAGCCTGCTTCTATAAGCCAAATTACGTCAGCTCCCAAAGCCAATCATAGGCCCCCAACTCTGCGCCACTGCACAGCATTGCCCCACCCAGGATCACACACCTAGGAGGTGTTGTTTGCTCCTCCTTGGGGTGGGGGGTCAGAGAAATCCCGTGACTCCCATCCATGTAGTGCCCTGAAGGGTGTTAGCTGAGAACTAGCTCCCAATTCAAACCAGATCTTCTTACGCTCTTTAAATTCCTTCAACTCCTTAATTTCTTTTTTTAAATATATTTTATTATTTTTTATGTGTATGAATGTACTGTCTGCATGTAGGTTTGTGCACCTGTGTTGTGCAATGCCTGCTTCTTATACTTCCAAGTGACAGACCTTCCTCAAGGAAAGTCAGCCCAGGACACAAGGTAGGAACCTGTAGGTCATAACTGACCATGGAGGAATGCTAGCTTACTGACTTGCTCCTCTGACCTGTGCTCAGCTAGCTAGGTAGTTTTCTTTCTTTTCTCTTCTTTCTTTCTTTCTTTCTTTCTTTCTTTCTTTCTTTCTTTCGTTCTTTTTTCTTCTTTCTTCTTATCTTTCTTTCTTTCTTTCTTTCTTTCTTTCTTTCTTTCTTTCTTTCTTTCTTTTCCTTCCCTCCCTTCCTCTTTCCTTCCTTCCTTCCTTCCTTCCTTCCTTCCTTCCTTTCCTTCCTTCCTTCCAAGTTCTTTTATTTATTTAAATGGTAAGTACCCTTAGGCAACAAACGTGAGGAATGTCCACACCAGCCCAATTCCATCAGCATCAGTTTTCTGTACTACCCAGGGTCCCCAAGTCAATTTAAGAAGTTTGCTTACACAAATAAAATCCAGTCTGTTTTTGCTGTAATCTCATAATTCACACCCCCAACTCTTGGCCCTTACAATCTGGCTATATTCTTAATCTATAAAGAAGAAATATCAGAATTATCACTTGTATAATACAAGGAGGAACATGAAAAACATTTTGTGTCCCTTTAATCTAATAGCTGTGACTGGGACTTCAGTAAAAGTCAGGGGTGTGTTAAATTTAATAACAATTTCTATCAATATTATTAGCTTATTTTACTATTTTCTATTCTGGAGATAGCCATTCATTTTAATTTTGCGGGGGGCTATTACTTGATACAGTGAGGCTAAAGAACATGTCCTGAGGAAATTTTGCCCATAGTTATTATAATTTATGGTATTTCAATAATTATACCCATACATATAGATGGAACAGTTTTTTTAATCCCTATAAAGTATAAATTTTGAAAATCCTTGCAAGTCTTGGGGTAGGTTCTAGATGACCAATTCTCCAGATGTTCAGAGTATTTTAGGGTTTGGGAAAAAGCCTGTCTGTTCACTCCAAGGTGTTTTAGCTTGTGGTCAAATGTCTTACACATATGTAGAGAAATTTGTTCATGTTAATCTAATAGCTGTAACTGGGGACTCCAGTACAAGTCAGGGTGGGAAATGTCTTACATATAAAACATAGGTAAATTCCAAGTTGTATGTGGAGCAGAAATAATCATTACTTTGAGTTAACTACTATTCTTGAGGATCAAGAACCCTATTGTGGCTTTTTTCATTCTTATATAGATGGCCATTTATTTATCAGTGAGCAGGTTACCAAAAACTTTGCCTCAAGTTTCAAAGAATGTAACCAATAAGTAGGGAGAGGGCGTATGTGGTTGGCAGTGCATTGAGATGATGACATATCTTTATGATTCCATTATTTGGTGTATTATATTTTTGAGTTGATGTGTTTCTCCATCTGCTTTTTGTCCAGTTGACCTATTTAATGGACAGAGTGGGGTATTAAATCCCCTGCTACTATGTGCTGAGTCAATCTGTCTTAAAGTCCTGTAGAATTGTGTTTATAAAGTTTCAGGGCTGGGGAGATGGTCCTAGCGGTTAAGAGCACCGACTGCTTCTTTCAGAGGACCTAGGTTTGATCCCCAGCACCCACATGGCTGCTGAGAACCATCTTTAACTCACGTTCCAGGGGAATCTTGATGCCACATCACACTTCATCTTTTTTTTTTAAATTTAATTTTATTTATTTCTGTATGTGTATGAATGTACTGTCTGCATGCAGGTTTGTGCACCCGTGTCGTGCAACGCCACGGAGGTCAGAAGAGAGTCTCGGATTCCCCTGGAAATGGAGTTCTCCTGGAATTGGAGTTTCAGACGGTTTTTGGCCGCCATGTGGGTGCTGGGGATCGAACCCAGGTCCTCTGTAAGAGCGGTCAGTGCTCTTAACCGCTAGGCCATCTCTCCAGCCCCTCTTCTTCGTCTTTTTGAGACAGGGTCTCCCTGTAGCCCCAGCTGTCCTGGAACTCATTCTATAGACCAGGCTGGCCTTGAACTCACAAAGATCTGCCTGCTTCTGCCTCCTGAGTGCTAGGATACAATACAGAAAACCTGCCCAGGGGTGGCACCACCCACAGTGGGCTAAAACCAGGGCTTTGTGAAAACAAAGGGCAGAAAGCCCTGGTGAGAGAGAGGACTCCTCTTCCATCTTCCTTCCTTTCATTTTGCTGAAGTCACACCCTGTCAACTTCCTAAATTCCCCATCACATGTCTGGAACATGCTGACCAGCGCCATCTGTGTTGCTGCCATTTGTAAGTTCTTTCTCCTCCCTAGTATAACTCAGGGCCAGAGTAGAGCTTCACTTTGCTGACCTCCAGCCCTGTGATTCCTTGTCTAGTTCTGGAAAAATGAAGCCTGAGCTGGTTAGTGGCTCTTGTTGTTGGGTTCCAGTCATGTGGCAGGGCATGTAGGAAGTTGAGCCCTGGGTTACAGGAGGATCTGTCCTGGGAAGTAAACCTTGACAACTGAAACTTCATAATAGACTGTAGTCCTTTCTTATCCAAATCTCTTAGTCTCCTGACTTCGCTGGCTGTTGCCAAGCACACACCACAGTGGAGAACACATGGCTTTGGGTAGGACAACTGGGGATCTCAGGACTCTGTTACTCTGTGCGTGGCTTGCCCATGCTCCTCACCTTGCTGAACTGCAACTTGAGACTTATCTGAAATATTGCTGTCTCAGAGAATTTTCCTGGGGGCGGGGGTGGGGCGGCACCCAATGCACATAGTGTCCCACCCCACCTCTGCTACTATCAGTTTCCTGGTTACTATGCAAAGCAATGAGCAGACTCTCCAATCTTAGTTCCAGGAAAGACTAGAGAGTTTATTAGTCTTGCCTACAAAGCGAATGGAGACAGCATCTCTTACACTAAGAGCAGCGAGTCTCCTTTCCCAACATGGCCTTCTGGAGTCCTGGCATGAATTCCATGTCCTCTGCCCATGATGACAAAATGAAGAGAGACACCCTCAGCCCTTGTGCTGGGCTTTTTATATGCCCTTGGCCCTAACATGGCACTAGTGGCATTCCAGAGTTCCGAGCATATTCTCGAGAACATTGTGGGAATCTTACTGTGGGCTCAGGTTTGCCCTTCGCCCCTCCCTCTAAGTAAACCAGAAGTCATCTTTGTAGTTTGCAGCTTGTCTGATGATAAATCCACTTCAAAGAAGGTATATTTTATCCCACACTCCACCTCCCTTCTTTGGCCCTTACAAACTGGATGAACCAATGTCTTCTGCAAGGGTCCTTGGGCCTTGGGGAGGGGGTGTCGAGAGATAGGATGATCTATTTTTCTCTGAGGTGAGACATCAAACTCTTGGGTCTGTCCAAGTTCTGTTTCCAATGGATTTTTGGCTCATTTTGGGGATTTCCTTTTATTCCTAGTAATAAAACACAACAACAAGGAGCATAAACATCTAAACAAACATTAACTATGATAACAAGTTATGCTATGTGCACAAACACAAATGCTTGGATAGTTTCTAAGTCAGGGCATCACAGCTCTTTAACAAAAGGATGGCCATAGCATTCTGTTAGGGCCACTAGGGGTAAACCAGACTTGCAGTACCAGTTATGTATATCCCCCCCCCCTGCCCCAGGGAGCAGGCCATAGATCCAATGGGAATTTTCCTGGAGATGTATATACCAGGCTGTCACTATTGCATTACATCTTCGGCATGAAAAAGTACAGCACATGAGGTCTGTAGTTGGTTTTTGGGGACCATTTCTTCCCAGGGATCCACATAGCACTCTCTAGCACAATGGAGGCTAGCTGTGAGTAGCATTGCAGGGTCGCAGCATAATCTCTCTTTCTCATGCTCACATCAAGCCATATCTTCAGCAATAGGGTCTTACTATCCATTTCTTGTGTGCACCCAATGTTATAGGCAAATAGCCTTTGGTTGGGGAGGGCTCTAGAGCCTCCCTGGCCAACATCTCCTGGTAGTGCAGCCTGCACATGTTTCTGAAGTCTTTATCTACCAGTACAGCCTATTCAACTGTAAAGCTCCCAAGGATTCCATAGTTATACCTGGTTGACTTATTCAGCTGCTGCTGCAGCCACCTTCTCAAACATCAGAGCCAGCATGTCCAGGCTTCCAGCATTGACTGAGGACCAGTGGCTCTTCAAGAACCCTCTGGGTGTTTGGTGCCAGACTGGAACTACTGAGGGATTGAGCAAATGCTGGGTTCTCTACCTCTCCATGGCAAGACAGCCCACTGTGGGACAGCTCCAACTGCTGAGGTACCCAGAATGAAGGACTGACCAACTCTGTCTCTCTGGGGTGAGGCAGCTGTGGTTTCTATGTCAATGTAAGCTGATTTATTTTATATAGAGATATATATTCATATTTATTGTATAGGTTCTGTTCCTCTAAAGAACTCTAATAACTTAGATCCTCTGCAGGAGAAGCCAGTGCTCTTACCTGCTGAGCCATCTCTCCAGCTCCCTTTTGCCCTTTCGGATGGCACAAACTGTTCCCTCCTACAGTCTCAGTTTATTGACCTGGTGAAGGAGCATGGTCCATCACAGTGATCACAGGATGCCAAGGGCAGAAATATGACCCTTGTCAGGTAAAATGATCATCAGTCCCGGGACCTCTTTTTATGTCTGAGGTGACTAAGCTGGTGACAGGCGAACTTGGAGCTCATGGTGGCTATGTTATCACCACAAGGTGAAATCTCCCTGGATGAAACCAGTCTGGCCTAAATGTGAAATGACAGCATGCCTGGTGACTCTGCTCCTATCGTCATGCCTGAAACCCACGGCTAGAACACTGTTTGTGAGAGCCAGTGAACTCCAAACACAGAAGCTGTTCTGAAGTCACTTCTGTTTCTGTGTCACCTTGAATGAGGTGAGGTGTCTGAGATATACCATTGAATATCTCAGGGATGACAGATAAAGGCAACCTGGAACCTGTGTGCCTTACTCTTTAGATTTCTCTGTGTCTGGAATCACCGAAGAACACCTGAAATGCAGAGTCCTAATCAGGAAAGTGTATAATAAATAGAGAATTCTTACATTCCTCGGGCGTTGAGCTTCTGAAAGTAGATAACATCTCACTCATTTTAGATGGGAAGAAATTGCTACAAGACGGTTTTTGAATAAGCAGGTGACCCTTGTTCTTCTGGGAAACATGTCCTGTGTTTTACAGCCAGAAGCAGCTGGAGATAGGTCTTTGGGTTTGCATGTGGCAGATGTGCCTGAGCACCAGTGTGCCCGAGAGGTTCAAGACTGAGTCAGTTGATTTCATCTGAGAATTTGGGAACTAATCAAAAAACTTTATTCTCTTTAGGGTCCTATCAAGAGTTCTCCTTGCCTGCTCTTGAGGAAAATTGGGCCACTTTTGTTTGCATAGAGCTTAATAAATAGGTCATCTGCTACTTTCCGTTGTTAATTTGCTCCCCCATAATTGAGTTTTGGGATATGGAAATAAAGATCTGTTTTCCTTATTATTTAAGAAATGAGTTTAGTTTTTGATGCTGAGTTCTTAAACATATAAAACAGAATGATTTAAGAATCAAGTGGGAGTTTTCCTAAGGAGGATTATGTGATAGAGTGAATTAGGAGAGTGGTTCTCACATGAAGAGACAGGCCCGTGGAACCATGAAGCTGGATGGATGATGGTGCTCACTTTGAGTGGCAGTATTTGCATCTTCAGTGGAAAACAGCAGCCATTCATGTCTCATCCAGTCCCACTTAGTGCACACTGCAGTTAACAATTTTATCCTGAAAGCTGGAAGGTTCTTAAGTAGTGAAATGTCCACCTCTCTACCCTGGAGATGTACCAGAGGAAGACAAAGCAGAGACGGGGGTGGGGTGGGAGGGTGGAGAGGGTGTCCGTGCTAATATCTGTAGAAAGGCTGTGAGGCCGGGACTGATGAGCTTATGTGTGAGTCATTTTCTTAGCACACAGTGGGGTCTTTAGAGACACTACAGTGGCTTCCCAAGGACTGAGGAGGCAGGATGCACAGGGCATTTGCAGAGGCCTGGCTCCCCTTCCTCCCTGTCAGATTACACTTTTCCTCTCTTATTGATGCTTTAAAGCCTTTTTCTTTGGAAAGCAAATATCCTGGGAGAATATGAAGTAATTGTGACTCATTTGAGAGATTCTTTAAAGTAAGGGAGTGTTCCTTAAAATAGAAGGGAATTTTCACTTTGAGGGCAAACACTCTCCTCCCCACTCTTAGTCATCAGCTGCTCTGCCTTTGTGCCTCCTTCCACTGCTGTGCCGAGTCACACTGAAAATTCTTGGGAAGTGTGTGGTATTTGAATGAGAACTGTCCCCCAGACTCAGGGATTTGAACTCTTGGTCCCAGTCAGTGGTGCTGTTTGGGGAAGTCATGGAACCTTCAGGAGGCGTGGCTGTGCTACAGGAAGCACATCATGGGGGCTGGCTTTGAGGCTTTCTAGCCCACCCCCACTTCATGTTCTCTCTCTGCTGCCTGTGTGTGGATGGAGTGTGGTCTCTGCTTCCTGACTGCCAGGCCAGCTCATGCCAGGCCTCCCTGCTATGCTGGACTGTGCCCATTCTGGAGCTGTCAGTCCAAATAAACCCTTTTGAACATGTTATTTTATTATAGCAGTAGAAAAGTAACTAATGCAGTAACTAATATATACTGGATAGATCTCATTCTTGAGAGCATCTTTCCCATACATTTGCCTAATGGATGCTATGGTGGTACTTTTGTTGTGTTGTTGGAGATAGGAGTCTCATACTATATCTCATGCTGGCTTCCAACTCACTGTGTAGCCCAAGTTGGCTTTGAGCTGGCTGTATTCCTGCCTCAACCTCCATATGCTAAGCTGGCAAGCCTGTGCCTCCATGCCTGGCCTAAGGCTGGTATTTTCTGTTGATAAAAAAATTACTAGTTGGCTGCAGGAACCTTCTCTCACTATGAGCAGGTACAGCACAGTCCTGCTAAGGGAAGGGAAGCAGCAGCCGCCTGTGGTCACTGCTGGGGGACTGACCTCTCAATGCAGAAGTCAGCTGGTTACTTTTATAACCTGACCTGAGAGGTACTTCCAAACCCAGGTCCTTAGCTTGGGAAGTGGAACGCTTCCTGTCTGGTGGTGTCCACTCACTGCACAGAAACTGCTGGCCTCTGGACAGGAATTTCAGGCTGATGGCTGATGGCCAGTCTTCAGTCTATACCCACTCACAATCCACTCTGCAGGTTGGTGACTTGATGAGTCTCTGTCCAGCCCCACTCTAGCTGACCAGATTAGTGATCTGATTGGTCCTCTAACCCACTAGCACCTGACACTCAAAATCCAGGCCTGCTATGTATGACTTCTATACATGCAAAATAGCAGATTCTAACCCACTATCACCTGACACTCAAAATCCAGGCCTGCTATGTATGACTTCTATACATGCAAAATAGCAGATCCGGGAATTCGATGTGATGATGGTAATGGAAAATGCACTTTATTGCATGCTTCAGGCCCTTTTGATAGGTAGAATGGTGTCACATCTCAGGGCCAATCCCAGACCCCAGTCTCAAGCCCCTGTATACTGCTGCCTCACCTAGTGTCATGTGCCTGGGCCAAGAGCTGCTCCCTCATGGGGCAGAGTCAGAGGAACCTCATGACTTCCACGTTATGCCCTGAGGTATGCTAGCTGAAAACTAGCCCCTAATTCAAACTGGACCTTCCCACAGTTGGCATGCTTGCTTCTTATGAAGTATCTCTAGCAATAAACTATTCTTTTCAAAGTGATGGTTGGGAGCCTTTGCTTCTGCATGGAGGGAAGGAACCACTGGTTTCCCACTTCCAGCCACAGCATTTTATGAACAGGGCTCCATCAGCAGTTGTGCCTGCAGCCCCTCCTTACCTCTGCCCATTCTTACATTAGCTTTGTGCCTCCAACCAGCTCTGCAAGATTTGGAAGGTCGGAACTGGAGAGCTGGCAGTGGTTAAAAGCTCTGGCTGTTCTTGCAGAGGACCCAAGTTCAGTTCCCAGCACCCACAAAGCAGCCAACAACAATCTATACCTCTAGTTCCAAGGGATCCTATGGCCTTTCCGGCCTCCATGGGCACTCTACATATGCTGTGCACATGTGTGGTGCACTTACATGCAGGCAAGCCATCATACATGCAAAATAAAGAAATGAAAATAATAAATCTTAGGAAAAGGTCTGGGAGCTCTCCTCACATTCTTGGCCTTCAGGCTCCTTTAACATGTTGGACACGTCGCCTGTAAAATCTTCCTCAGCTCTCTCGTGCCATTTCTATGCATCTGCTTTCTGATGCGTTTGACTCCTGTCTTAATTCTCAAACTAATCTTAGTGTCATTTGAGGTGAGTGTCACATGCAGAGATGGCAGGAAATGGTATCTTGATGCCTTAAGTACAGGAATTAGAAGCTCATGGATTACAACGAAGCTCGAATTGAAAAGGCAGATAATACTGTTTGGGGGCAAGGGAGATGTAAAAGGGTTGTGCTGATAATGCTAATTAGATAATGCAAGGACAATGGTGACCTTTCTGACTGGCTATCACATGACAGCTCTGTTGGAATTGTGTAGCCCATTGTTAAGAGTGACCTATTCTGGGATGTTGTACCAGACTTGTTTGTGCTCAGCCTGGGAATTCTAGAGGCAATAGTATTGTAAATTAGAAAAGCACAGCCAAGCTCAGGGGCATCGCCCAGGGTCCCAGCACTTGGTGGTGGCAGCAGGAGGAGAGGATCGCAAGGAGGTCAGCCTGGGCTACACAGTGAACACAAAGGCAAGCCTGGGCTACACAGCGAGACCCTGTCTCCAAAAGCCAAGGGCTAGGGATGTAGCTCAGTGGTAGAGAGCTTGCCTAGCATGTGCAGGACCATGCACTCCATCTCCAGCATCACATAAGCACACGCACACATGTATGTGCACACAAGTGCACACACAGATGAATATAATTTATTCCAGGGACTTCTTCAAATCCAAATAGAGTCATCTCATTTGGCCTAAAGTTTTATTGCCAAAGACTATTTAGTGGTGGCCCTGCTGTTCAAACTTTAAGTCAAAACCAGAACAAATTTCTACTCATATGGATTACTTTTACAATTTAAAAGAGAAAAATAATTTTCATTTGGTTTTTCAAATTTTTTATTACAATTATTTAGTGTGTGTGTATGTGTGTGTATGTGAATGTACATGTGCATGTGTATGTGTACGTGTGTGTGTGAATGTACATGTGCATGTGTGTGTGTGTGTGTGTGTGTGTGTTGCTCCTGACCTCACACATTTCCAAATCAGAGGGCAACATGGGGAGTTGAGCCCAGGTTGTCTGGCTTGGCAGCAAGCGCCTTTACCCACAAAGCCATCTCACCATCCTGAGAAAAATAATTTTTAGATAAGGGGAAAATGATGCATTGAATTTCTTTTGCTCTGCAATTGCCTTGAAATTATCTCATTGATTTCTCTGTAAAACTTCAGAATATTGGAGAAGAACTGATCTAGTTTGAAGCATTATATAAACAGTCACACTAGCGGAGACAGTTACTTTGAGTAATTACTATACCTCATCATCAATTAAAATACCGAAAGGAAATTACATAAATGCTAAGACATGTTGAGGCAGTTACTTTAAATTATGTCTGTGATTAATCATAATTTAAGCACTGAGACAGGAATATAAGCCCCTTCTTTAATGTAGAATATTAACAGGCTTGATGGTCATGAAGCACGGGCTGAGCCACAAAGTAAGCTACGGCAATGTTGAAGGTCAGTGGTTTGTGTTTTAAACAATCTGAGAATGTAGTATGTTTACCAAGCTAGTGTTTAGAAGCAGCCATACATATGTATCCCTGGAACAGAGGGATTAAAGGAAGTCGTGTCAATTCCCACGCACTTTATGACAGATTGCATTCCTTTGTTACAATGAGGTTACATGGTGGATTCAAAGCTCAGAACGCGCAGTAGTATTGTTATACAATACATGACCAGCTCCATCTCAGCTTGTTTAAAAATATTCCTCAGGGAAGGCTTCAAAGAGTGACACAGGATGACAGCAGGAAGAAAACTGCTTTATTAATAGCTGGCAATCCTTACGGATTCCAAGCGTATCACATGGTCCAGCATCTACTGTGGTTAAACTCCTTCTCTAAGGTGGGTGCTTCAAACTTGTATAAGAATTAGAGAATGCTTTTGTTTAAGTCCTGTTTTATTTTAACCTACATAAGACAAATTGATGCTGGGGAAACAGAAGCCACGTGAAATATGAAAACACTGCCCTCTTTGATGAAGAATTTAGTGCTTTCTTTTCTCAAAATGTGAGCAGTGTGGTTCCAGTTTAAGGTCTTTTAAATAGCCCTCCATGGAGAGAACTTTTTAAAGAAAAATTTTGTTTATTACTTTTTATTTTATGTGTATGAGTGTACTACTTGCATGCATGTCTGTGCACTGGTGTTGCGCAATGCCAGCGAGGTCAGAAGAGGGCAGCAGATCCCCTGGAAGTGGAATTATGGATGGTGGTTAGTCACTATGTGGATGTGTGTGTGTGGGGGGATCGAACCCGGGTCCTCTGCAAGAGCAGCCAGTAGTCTTAACCACTGAACTATCTCTCTCCAGCCCCAAGAGAACTTTTCAACTCCCGCTTTGCCCCTCCCCATTTCCTTTCCTTCCTGTTTATTCTAGTTATTTCCCTTCTGTGTCTCCTCTCCACCTTTCCTGGTTGGGTACTTTTCCCTCTGTGCCTGCTTCCTTCCCACATCTAGGTCCCCCTTTTTATCCTCCCACCAGTGTGGAGTCACTACATGTCAATAGAGACTAGCAAACCACAGCTGCAGGGGCGTGGCCCTAGGCCCGCCACAGAACATTTACAAAGCGTGAATCTTCCTTTTGTTTGTAAAGGCGATTATAGGAAATTAAAGGTTAAAAAAAAAGAAATTAAAGGTTAACTTTTCCAAGTCATGGCTTAATCAGTGGTGCTCTTACACATAATCTATATAAGCATTGCATGCAGTGCAGAGTGGAATTGAAAACAAACAAAAAAAAATGCAAATACAATTCCACTTACTAGTGGCCACTAATGGCCACTTAGACTCAGCTTATTAGGTAAGCAAATAGCTCATTTCTTTCAAGTATATGTAGATCATTTATGTGTAAGTAAATTATATTTTCTTGCTATGGTGTATGAACAAGAAGCTTTTAAAGCTGTGCCATCTCAGGTGTATAACAAATTGTTTCACTTAAAGCAATGCTGGCCTAGCCATGCAGTGAGTAATAGGCAGTGTGTGTGTGTGTGTGTGTGTGTGTGTGTGTGTGTTTGTGTGTGCATGTGGAGGGGGGCATGTTAAGGACTTGAAGGCGTCCTTGTTAAGTGTTCCCCTAGAGCGCGCACGCTCCCTGAGATCTTGCTTGAAGAGAGTTTTCAGTCTGTCTATGCATCTACCTACTGTCTGCCTACTTCATTACATTTTTTTTTTTTTTGGTCTTTTCTTTTTTTTATAATTTTTTTTATTAATTATATTTATTTCCGTATGTGTATGAATGTACTGTCTGCATGCAGGTCTGTGCACCTGTGTCGTGCAATGCCGCGGAGGTCAGAAGAGGGTCTCAGATTCCCCTGGAACTGGAGTTCTCCTGGAATTGGAGTTTCAGACGGTTCTCGGCCGCCATGTGGGTGCTGGGGATCGAACCCGGGTCCTCTGCAAGAGCGGTTGACGCTCTTAACCGCTAGGCCATCTCTCCAGCCCCTTTTTTGGTCTTTTCAAGATAGGGTCTTCCTGAAGCCCCAGCTGGCCTCGAACTTGCTCTGCAGACCAGGCTGGCCTTGAACTCACAAAGATCCACCAGCCTCTGCCTCCCGAGTGCTAGGATTAAAGGCGTGTTTTCCACCATGCCTGGCTTCATTACATTTTATACATGAACATAATTTTTTTTTTTTTGCAGACAATCTACACTGGGAATGAATTTCAGTCTATAAAGATAGTATGTATTCCTTGTTTGCTTTTATTTGCGAGTAAGTCCAGCCATGTGTCCTGGTTAGTTTTCATTGTCAACTTGATACAAATCTAGAGTCACCTAGTAAGAGGGAATCTCAACTGAAGAATTGTCTGTCATTGGTCTATGGTCTGTGAGAGAGTGTCTGGACCCATGACAGACATTGGAGGGCCCAGTCCTCTGTGGGCTACGCCAGCCCCAGCAAGTGAATGTGCTCTGCAGGAAAGCTGAGAGGAGACAGGGCGGGAACCGGACAGCAGCATTCCTCTGAAGTTTCTTCTTTGAATTCCTCTGCAGGTTCCTCAATGATGGCTGTGACCTGAAAATGGGAACCAAATAAACCCTTCCTTTCCCTAAGTTACTAAGCAAACAAGAACACTGGGCCTTGGGCTGGCTTTGAACTTGCTATGGAGCTTCGAACTCTCAATCCTCTGTCTAGGCCTTCTGAGTGTTGGGATTGTAGGTACACACCACTGTGCATGCCTATAATTTTTTTATTTTTATTTTTTTCCACAGATCTGTGGATTTCTGTAGTACTCTGCTATGATAATATGCTATAGCTTATTTAATCTATGGTTAGATATCTATGTATGTTCTGATATTTTATGATCCACAGTATCACAGGTAACCCTGCACATGTTTATTTCCATATTATTGTGCATATATATATATATATATATATATATGGATAAATTCCAAGGAGTGGGATCAGATGAGTAGTTTTATTGAAAAGTGCCCCATTTGTCCGTGTGGGGACAATCTCCTTCATCCTTTGTTCTACTAGCAGTACTTGCATAGGCCTGTTTTTCTCAGCATCACCAATATCAGTGTCAAACATTTTTTTTTAACATTTTTTTTTTATTGATGCTTTGTGCATTTCATACATCATTTTCCAATTCAGTTCAGGCATATTTCCCTTTCCCCTTGCCCCCCCCACCCCCACCCCATCCCGATCATGTACTCTGCATATCTGTCCTGCATTCTTCCTCTCGGTTTTTTTTTTTTTTTTTTTCATTTTTAGCTATAAGTGATAATCCATGAGTACAAGCATCCTTCATGCAAAACCTATCTGCAGGCTGTTGTGCCCAAACACCTACAGCCCCACCATCCAGTGGGGGGTGACAGGTTGTTTGTTCAATCAAGTTGATCAAATGAGTGTCCAGACTACATTGCTGTAGTTTCACCATTCACCCCAATCGCAGCCCTTACATTCTACCACGCCCCCTCTTCCGCAGGTTGTTCCCTAGGCTTAGAAAAGGGGCACAGGTGGATGAGAGGCAAAACAGTCCACTCTCTCTGGAGCTGTTGTCTTGGACTCTGGTCAATTCTGGCTGTTTCCTTTCATGGGCTGACAGTTTGTCCAGGAAAAACATTAAAAACAAAAAAAAAAACTTGCCCAAGTCCAGTGTCAAACTTTTTAATATTTTCCAATTTTTTTTTAAGACAGGGTCTTCCTGTAGCCCCAGCTGGCCTGGAACTCACTAACTCACTCTGTAGACCAGGCTGGTCTTGAATTCAGAGATCCGCCTGCCTCTGCCTCCTGAGTGCTGGGATTAAAGGCATGCACCACCATGCCCAGTTTAAAGATGGTTCTTAGCCGCCATGTGGGTGCTGGGAATCCAACCCGGGTCCTCTGTAAGAGCAGTCGGCACTCTTAACCACTGAGCCATCTCTCCCTAATTTCCAATCTTATAGCTAGCTGAGAGGTGACATCACAATAGATTTTAATGTACATTTGTTTTGTTGTGAGCAGTGGTTATCAACAGAATATTTGTATCATTGAAATACTGCTTAATTTCCTGCCCTGACTTATGTTAGAATTTGAACCCCCAATTCGATGGTTTTAGGAGGCAGGGCTATCAGAGCAGAGCCCCATGAATGGGAATGGTGACTGTATAGAAGATTCTAGAATAGCTTCGTGTCCTATCCATTTATAAGGACAAGTGAGAAGTCAATGGTTTAGAGACTAGGAGGAAAATCTCCAGCAACCCTTGACTATCCTGCCGTTTTGGCCCAGGGCCTCCCAACCTCCAGATCAGTGAGGAACACAGTCTGTTGTCAATCAGATGCTTGGTCTGTGTGACTTGCCACAGCAGCCTGGACAGACGACACACAATGCTGCTGTACTATTGAATAAGGGCTACTTTCTTTTTTTTTTTAATTTTATTTATTTTTTATATGTATGAGTGTACTGTGTGCACGCAGGTCTGTGCACCCATGTAGTGCAATGCTGCGGAGGTCAGAAGAGGGTGTCGGATTCCCGTGGAACTGGAGTTAAAGACGGTTCTCAGCCGCCATGTGGGTGCTGGGGATCAAACCTGGTCCTCTGCAAGAGCAGTCGGCGCTCTTAACCTCTAGGCCATCTCTCCAGCCCCAAGGGCTACTTTCATAATTTAGTTTTTCTTTGTGTATTTACTTTTCTTCAATTTTCAGTCATTTTGTCTGCTGTGCACGGCATCCTAAGAATGACTACTCCCAGTTCACTGTCTTTTGACTTACTATGTTTTTCTTTTTCCAATGTAAACATTCTCTGTTTTCATGTGCTCTGTTATCATGTAGTAGATTCGACATCAAGTTGGACATCTTTCCCAGTAAGCATACCTGTTTATTCTGACACCAGCACTGCACTATTTTAGTTATCAGGACTTTCTAGAATGCCCTAATGACCATATTTCCCTTTTTAATGTTTAGTTGTCTTTTAAAAACATTTATTATCATTAGTGTTTGTATGTTGTATGTGTGGGTGCACATGTTGGCACACCCGTGGCATCTAGAGCACAGCTGTGTGCAGTCAGTTCTCTCCTTCCCCCTTTACGTGTATTCCAGGGATTGAACTCAGGCCTGTGTGGCAAGTTCTTTTACCCTCTGAGCCATCTTGCCAGCCTCCTAGGAAATATTTTTGATAGGGACTAGAGAAACGGCTCAGCAATTAAGAGCTCTTGCTGCTGTTGCTGAAGACCTTGGTTTGGTTCCCAGCAACCACACGGCAGATTGTAACCATCTGTAATTCCGGTTTCAGGGAACCTGATACCCCCTTCAGCCTCCTCAGGTACTATATCTGGTGCAGATATATATATATATGAAGGCAAGCACACATAAAATTGAATACATCTTCAAAAGTATTTTTGAGACAGGATTTCAGTATATAACCCAGTCTGGTTTCAAACTCTTCACCTTCCTGCCTCAGACTGAGGTACTGGGATTACAGATGTGTAGCTCCATGCCTGGCTTGTCTGTTCTTACATGACTTAAAGTCTCTTTATGAACTTCAGGATCAGTCTGACTGGATGGATGGTATAGCCTGCTGGTGTTTTTGGTCTAAGAACTGTCGTGCTGGGTTGTTGACGTCCCAGGCCTGAGCTGTTGCTGTCTTCCCGTCTGCTCAGAACCCTGTTGGGCCATTCTTGCTCAAGTGAACAGTGATATTAGGTAAACTTCCTGTTTTTCCTGGAATGCCTAAATTTAGAATACATAGTAGAATAAATAAGGCATTTCAGTGGCTGTCTGAAATGGCAAGTAACCATTTTTTAAATAACTTTTGAGTGTCACGTGCTGTTCAAAGTGTTAATTCTCGGGAGTTGAAGAGATGGCTTAGTGGTTAAGAGCGCCGACCACTCTTACAGAGGACCCGGGTTCGATCCCCAGCACCCACATGGCGGCCGAGAACCGTCTGAAACTCCAGTTCCAGGAGAACTCCAGTTCCAGGGGAATCCGACACCCTCTTCTGACCTCCGCAGCATTGCACGACACAGGTGCACAGAATTGCATGCAGACAGTACATTCATACACATACAGAAATAAAAATTAATAAAAAAAAATTAAAAAAACAACAAAAAAAACAAAGTGTTAATTCTCATAAAAATTGTGAGGTCATTGATTTTGATTTAACATATTATAGATGAGGCTACCTTTTCAAAGCTCTTACAACTTTCCTTAGAGGAGGTAAGGACTCAGACTCTGTTCTGTGTGTCATCAAGATCGTTTTCCTTAAATTCACTGCTGAGAATCAAAACTATGTAACTCTGCTGCTTAAAAAAGACATAATAGAAAGGTATACATTGCTTGCTTATTTTAGAATTAACTGTCAAATCCATAGGTATAGGTGGATTATTACTGCACTAATTCTGAAATTGAGGCCCTGGAGAGATTGTGCTCTAATATTGTGGTTAGTAAGTCTCAGAATTGATTCTGAGATTATGAGCACTACCCACTCTTTTTAGGATATTATAACAAGCCTTAAATATTCAAAGTAAAACAATCACAACAATTTTATCTCTTTAAGTTCTAGACATGAATAACTTAAATTTTCTTTCTTTCTTTCTTTTTTCTTTTTTTTTTAGATAAATTTGCTATGTAGCTGAGAGTGACTTTGAAAGTCTGACCTTCCTGCTTCTATCTGCAGAATACTGGGATTATAGGTGTGCCTCACAGCCCAGCTTTGCAGTATTAGAGATAATACCCAGGGCCTTGTGCAAGCTAGGAAAGACTGTTACCAACCAGACCAATATCTCCAGCCTAAAAATCTATTCTTTGAAGTAGAATGCAGTTCCCTGTACTCTTGGCTCCCAGGTGGCAGGAACTTCACATTGCTGTTTGAATCAGTGGGTCAGAATATTTTTGATTTGTTAGAATAAACCGTGTGTGGCGCTCCTGCAAATCCTAAGCAGAGTTAATGTGTGCTCAAGGCTGATCTGCTGTCATAAGTCAAGTCAAAGCCATCTTCAGCGGTAATGTTCTGTAACTCTCAGATTTCTTGTTCTCAACTAGTCAGTGTAAAAAGTCCACTGCTGATGGTTGAATCCTTTTTCAGTCTTTTTAAAAATATTTATTTCTGTTTCGTCTGTATGAGTGTTATGCCTGTATGTATGTAAGTGCACCCATGTCGTGCAATTCCCATGGAGGTCAGAAGAAGGCGTCAGATACCTTGTAAATGGAGTTATGGACAGTTGTTAGCCACCATGTGGGTGCTGGGATTCAAACCGGGTCTTCTGCAAGAGCAGCCAGTGTTCTTAACTGCTGAGCTATCTATCTCTCCAGCCCTCCTTTTTTGATAATTGTATCTTAGCTAAATTCTTAAATCCTCAAAATCTTCATCTTTGAACCAGGTGTAATTTTGTTTAAATCAAAGAGTTAAACTTCTAACGTAATAAACGATTTTTAGAGCAGTTCTAGGTTTACAGTCTCACTATGTCCCCTGGATTGCAGAGCCCAAGGAGAGATTCAGCTGGTGAAGAGGACTGTGGTTTGGAGCATCCCAGTTCTGAGGATGGGCTGGGTAGGTTGGGATAGTTGCAGAGGAACAAACCAAATCAAGGACTAGACATCCTCTGCACCATTGGGTTTTTATGAAAAGCTGCCCCTGTTGGAGATGATTCATCAGGAACCAGTTAAAACTGGCTCAAAATACATAGCTCACTTTTAAAAAGCAACTGACCTAGAGGGTTAAAGTTGAAACTGACACATTTCAAATTAAAATTATGTTTATTTTGTACAGAAAGCAATGTTAAGCACAAGCAAATCTGTTGTATGTAATAAGTAACACAGAGTTTAAAAGTTATTTAGCTTTATTGATGTTTTTGTTTTATCCCTTCTAGACCTGGAGTGTCATGTTATAAGCTGCAGTCTCTCACCACAGTAGCAGTGCCCTTTCTTTCTGTACATATTGATTGGACCTTTCTTTACTGTTACGTGGACACTTTCTATGTTAGTTTTGATGCATAATTCTTTGACTCCTTTTATACAAACTAGAATGTATGTGTAAGAATTCCTGTCCCTGTAATGTAGTAACTATAAACTTATTTTTAAATAAATAGAAAGCTTGTTTTTCTAAAAAAAACTGGTTCAAAATAATCTCTCATTTCTTATGAAACAGAAGGAATTAAGACAGTGTAATATTGAAATCAAGCTAAATAATAGGTCAGTGGAACAGCTTGGGGTATTTTGAAAGAGAGTCAACATTTTTAGTGACAAGTGAGTTTTATGACTGGGGCAGAGGCAGTTCAAAGGAGAAGGCAGCCCACTAACAGGGGAGATTAGAGGAATTAGACTCAAGGGCAACTCACATCATATAAAAACCAACTCAAGATGGATCAGAGACCTAAAATATAAAACGATCAAACTTGTAAGTGGTATACAAAAAAAACTTTATGAACTTGAGTTAGATAAAGATTTCTTAGACATGATACCAAGATCACAGATGATAAAAGAAGATTGATAAATGGTTTTCACCAAACTTTAAAACGTCTGCTCTTAAAAGTAATTGTTAGGAGAGTGAAAATATAAGCCACAGACTTGATAAGAATACTGCTCATGGGGCTGGAGAGATGGCTTAGCGGTTAAGAGTGCCAACCACTTTTGCAGAGGACCTGGGTTCGATTCCCAGCACCCACATGGTGGCTAAGAACCATCTTTGAGCCGGGTGTGGTAGGGCATGCCTTTAATCCTAGCACTTGGGAGGCAGAGGCAGGCAGATCTCTGTGAGTTCAAGGCCAGCCTGGTCTACAGAGTGAGTTCCAGGCCAGCTGGGGCTATAGGGAGACCCTGTCTCAAAAAAAAAATAATGCTTGTTTAATGGGTGATTTGTATCTAGGATGCACAGAGAATTTTAATATTCAAAATGAGAAAATAAACCCAATTAAAAATGGGCATAAGATTTGAATTTTTACCCAGGAAGATAAACAGATGTCAAAGTGTAGGTAGAGGCAGGCCACCTGCAGCTGCATTGTTTTATTTTATTTATTTATTTGTTTATATTTATTTATTTAATGGTTTCTTGGCTTCATTGTTTTAAATTGCCTCCTGTTGTTGGCACCTGACTCTGCCCCTAAGTGAGAATGGCTTTTATCTACTTGTGACTTGTGTGTGACCCAAGCACATGATGTGGGGCGAGACAATAGCAAGTGATATATATAGAGGGCATGATGCAAAATGGACTGTAAAAAAATAAATCAAATCTCCATGATGATCTGACAAGATTTCCGGTTACGCTATTTTCTTTTTTTTATTTTATTTTATTTTATTTATTTTTTTAATTTTATTTATTTTTGTATGTGTATGAGTGTACTGTTTGCATGCAGGTCTGTGCACCCGTGTTGTGCAATGCCGCGGAGGTCAGAAGAGGGTCTTGGATTCCCCTGGAACTGGAGTTCTCCTGGAATTGGAGTTACGGATGGTTCTCAGCTGCCATGTGGGTGCTGGGGATTGAACCCGGGTCCTCTGCAAGAGCAGTCGGTGCTCTTAACCGCTAGGCTATCTCTCCAGCCCTACGCTATTTTCTATGTGTGTGTAAGTTAAGCCCATCAGGCTTGTGTTTGAGCACTAGCAGGGATTGGTTGGAATAGGGTTCTCCTGTTGGACTACCTACCAACCTGGGAAGAGAGTATCGAGTTCCCGGCTGGGTCTTGGCTGGACAGAGGTTTCCAGGAGGCCACCAGCCTGAGGAAGTGTGTGGTGTGGTCAGTCCCTGGCAAATGGAATTAATGTGGCCATAACGGGGTGGTGGCTGGTTCCCTGAGGCCAAGGATCTGGATCTGGCAAATAGCCAGGCCAGATTGGGCTGAGGGGTGGAAATCCTCACAGCCAGCTGGCGTGTTGCATTTTTGTACCAGCTCCCTCGAAAAGCCGCTGGCGACTCCTCCTCCACCCTGTCCCATTTTAATCCAGCAGGTGCCATTTGCATCTCCGTCTCTGAGTGTAGGAGATCACTAACTGCATCAAAGAAGCATATAAAAACATACTAAATATCATTGGACATTAGGAAAATATAAACTGTAATAACATTACTATGTACCAGTTAGAATGGCTACAGTTAAGTAGGACAATTCTACATACTTCTTGCATGTGGAACAATTAAAATTCTTAAACACTGTTGGTAGAGATATAAAATGATATACACATTTTGGAAATAGTCAATCTAGCCATTTCACTACAAGGACTTTCTGAAAGGAAGGAAAGCATACTATACAGATGTGTGCCTCTGCATTCATACTATACAGATGTGTGCCTCTGCATTCATACTATACAGATGTGTGCCTCTGCATTCATACAGGCTTTCTGTACCAGCCCCAAATCAGAAGTGGCTCAGATGTCCACTTTATAAACATCAGGATGGCTAGACAGCAGCTAATTCATGCAATGAACACTACCTGGTCCTGAACATGGACTATCAGAACACATGAAGCAAGGCTGAGTCTCAGGACAATTACACAGAGCTAAAGAAGTCTGAGAAAGAACATCTACTGTATGATCAAGTTTAATAAAAATTTTCTGAAAAATGCAAACTAATGTTATTGGCAGGAATTTGGTTGCTTAGGGATGGGGGTGAGGTGAGGTAAGTTTGAGGGCACAGAGACCTTTGGGGGTGATGGGTGTGCTTGCTATCTTGATGGTCACAGTGTTTTTATGTGTTACAGGTATGAGAAACTGTATCAAGTGGTACAGTTCAAATATATGCAGTTTGTTATATGTCAGTTATGCTTCAATAAAGCTGTGTAAAACAATTTTGTTTTCACAGAGCTAAATCCATATGGTGGATTCAAAGCTTGTGTTTAAGATCTTTAGTATTTAACCCACGCCCACCAGCTCTCCTTCCCATCTCTTCTCTTCTCTTCTCTTCTCTTCTCTTCTCTTCTCTTCTCTTCTCTTCTCTTCTCTTCTCTTCTCTTCTCTTCTCTTCTCTTCTCTTCTCTTCTCTTCTCTTCTCTTCTCTTCTCTTCTCTTCTCTTCTCT
>VZQC01011351.1:1263038-1397710 GCA_009823505.1 Rhizomys pruinosus
CCTCCTTCCTTCCTTTCTCTCTCTCTCTCTCTCTCTCTCTCTCTCTCTCTCTCTCTCTCTCCCTTCTTTCTTTCCTTATTTTTATGAGACCGGCTCACTCACATCCCTGACTGGCCTTGAACTCCCCTGTCAGGATTCCAGGTGTGTGGCACCATGCCTGGTCCATACAGGACTTCGAATCAAACTAGGGCTGCAGGCTGTGAGAGTAGGACACTAAGATGCAGCCTGCACATAGACCAATAGCTCAGGGGCTGTGTTCTTTTTTCCAGTATCATTATTATCCAGTGAATAACAGGATAAATGTTGGCACATGGCCACACAGAGAACTGACAGAGCCACTTCTGAGCCACAGGACATCCCCATCAGCCCAGAAAGTCCCTATATGCCCCTCCTGGTCACCCTGCCTCCACACTGCAGACCAACCGTTGATCTGATTTTGCCTGCTTTGCAGTTTCCTGCCAATGGGTCATGGAGTCTCCATCCCTTTGGCCTGGCTTCTTCTGATCAACCCACCAGTTCACTATGCTCTACCATATGGAGACGCCACCATCTGTTTCTCTTCTCCCCTTGTGAATGGAAAGCAAGCACTCATCTACCAAGCTACGTTCCAGCCCTTAAAACTGTGTTTTGAGTCAAGATTTCATTAACACTGAGCTGAAATCAGCAATCCTCCTGCCTCAGCCTCCAGAGTACCTGGGATCACTGAAGGCACTGCCATACCCAGCTCAAGCCACAATCCATTAACAGTGCTTTGCTGATGGACTCTTAACCTTTCCTGTATTGTATTCTTACATAGCAGTCTCCATTACAGGAAATAGCTCCCTCAACAGTACTTTTAACTCTTCAACTTCATTAGATACTGCCAGCTGCCTTCTCTGCAGCCTAGCAGCCACTGCCACCAGCAACTTTTGCCTGCTGGAGGTCTCAAGTCTCCAACAGTGTTCACCCTAAATGCCCAGTGCCATCCTGGGATGGTCAACCATTAACATATCTCAAATGTGCCGAGCGCAGGATGCATGGAATTCCTCAGAACCAGGAGCCTGAAGAGACCCTTCCGCCCTGATCAGAAGCAATTTCAGGGCAGATGGTTTCTTTAGGCTGGAGGTTCAGAGAAATTCCATCCATCCAGATGGAGAGACGAGGGAGTGGGAGAGCAAGCTGGTCCATGGAAATAGAGCTAGGGGAAGTAGAAACCAGGAAGTGGAGAAAGGGGAAGTAGTAACCAGGAATAAGAGAAGGAAGAAAGTAAAAAGTAGGAAGTAGAGAAAGAGGAAATAGAAACCAGAAAGTGGAGAAAGAGAAGTAGAAACGAGGAAGTGGAGAAAAGGAAGTAGCAACCAGGAAGTGGAGAAAGAGGAACTAGAAACCAGGAAGTGGAGAAAGGGAAGTAGAAATCAGAAAGTGGGGAAAGAGAAACTAGAAACCAGGAAGTAGATAAAGGGAAGTAGAAACTAGGAAGAAGAGTAAAGGGAAGTAGAAATTAGGAAGTAGAAAGAGGGGAATGAGAAACCAGGAAGTAGAGGAAGAGGAAGGGGAGGAAGAAACCAAAGAGTGGAAGAAGAAGAAGTAGAAACCAGGAAGTAGAGGAAGGGGAAGAAGAAACTGGGAAGCAATAATGCAGACATGCCTGGGCCCAGCTGGTTTTCCTTTTTCCCTTTCCACTCTGTCTGGGACTTCCGGACTTCCGGCCTGGGACCTGATGACCCTTCTCAGGTTTGGTTAATTCTCAAGCTGTTCACAGAATTCAGGGAAATGCTCTATTTATGCTTACAAATCAGCTCAAGAACATATTTATTTATTTTTGGTATTTTTGAGACAGGGTCTCCCTTTAGTTCCAGCTGGCCTGGAGCTCTCTATGTAGACCAGGCTGGCCTTGAGCTCACAGAGATCCGCCTGCGTCTGCTAGGATTAAAGGCATGCGCCACCACGCCTGGCCAAGAACATATTTTAATGGATACAGAGGAATGCACAGGGTGGGGTCTACGTGGGTGTTTCCATTTCCTCTTCATGGGGGTGGGGTCCTTCTTTAGGAAGGCCCTGTGGACTATCAAGGCAGCCATTAGTTCCTCTCGCTCCCAGGAGCTCAGGGAGCGGGGTGGAAAGTTCCTACCTTCTAATCCCATGGTTGGTTCCCCTGACAACCAGCCCTCATCCTGTGCTAGCCCGTGACCTCACACCTCATCTCAGCAGCATGGGAAAGATGCTCCAGTCGCTCTGGAAGTCTAAAGATGTTAGGACTGGGTATCAGGAAAGAAGACCAAAACCATACCCAGAAATGTGGAGATGTAACACAAGTCTGAATAAAACCACTTGCACAGTTCATGCTTGCTCAATTCCAGCTGCCACTTCGTGTGACTGTCTTCTTTTTAATGGAGTCTCACTGTGTACTAGGGGTGGGTGGCTTTGAACTCTCCCTGTAGCTCCAGTTGTCCCCCAGGTCTCTCTCTCTCTCTCTCTCTCTCTCTCTCTCTCTCTCTCTCTCTCTCTCTCTCCTCCCTAGTGCTGGGATTATAGATACATGTCCTTCCCCCAGCTTAGCCTTTGTTGACTGAAACTGTTTATGGGCAATCTGAATGCTGTCGAGGATTCACAAAAATCTCATGTAGATGGGCTGCGGAGGAGGCCCAGGGGCTACCCATCCTTGCTGCTTTTACAGAGGACTAGGGTCCAGTTCTTAGTATCCATGTGGGAGGTTCACAACTGCCTGTCAGCTCTAGGAATCTGAGGCCCAGTTTGGGCCTCCTTGAGCACCCAAATGCACACTTCACACACACACACACACACACACACACAAACACACATTCAAAATAAGAACAATACAAAGATTACATATCGATCATTACTTTGTGGCTAAATCTGCAGTTTAGAATAGGTGAGCCAGCACATTATCAAATTTAGCAACTCTTGACGAATATGACATGTGGCTAGAAGAGATCCATGTGCCCTCTATTTAGTAGGCATAACTGGTTTTAAGAGGTTGTACTTATGATGTATACAGAGTGGAAAAAGTGAAAACTGGGCGTGAGCCGTTGGATGTTTCCCTCTGGGTAAAACCACTTCATGCTTCTTGGCATGAGTACCAGCACATGGCTGAGTTCCTTTCCACCTGTAACGCCTGTGTCTATCTCCCATAACACGCTGATGCCTTTCTTTTGGCCACAAGTACCAGCGCATGGCTGAGTTCCTTTCCACCTGTAACGCCTGTGTCTATCTCCCATAACACGCTGATGCTTTTCTTTTGGCCATGAGTACCAGCGCATGGCTGAGTTCCTTTCCACCTGTAACGCCTGTGTTTATCTCCCATAACACGCTGATGCTTTTCCTTTGGAAATCCTGCTCTTAGGAGTGCAACGGTCCTGGAAACAAAGAGATTCATCTGGGCATGTCAGGCAACTATCATCTCCATGGCACTTGCCAACTCTGTTCCTCTCAGTATCACAGAGCAGGCTTTCCTGTGCCCCCACGTCTGCCTAACTGTATTGAGCTGCAGTGTTTTCCTAAGTCTGTGTTTGTGATAAAGGCAGAAGAAGCTTCTGCTAAAGTGGCTTTCCGCTGTGTGTTGAGCCTGCCTGACTGAGATCAGATCGGAAACAATGAGTGGCCTTTGAAATCAGGCACTGACTACAGAGAGGAAAATGAAAGGATGTTAGGTTTTTGATCAAATGATGATAAAGCTCAACTTGGAAAGGAGGTGATTCTGCCTGCCAAGGCCTATGATACCTCTCCTTACTTACCTGGGGATGAAGATTCAATTCCATAGCTATTATATTGTTATACTGCTTTCAAACATTTGTAGATATACATTCCCTCAGCCATTTGGTTTCTTTGCAGCTTCTGTCTTTCGGTTTGGCCTCCAGATATGCTGCTGTGTGCTTCATAACCTACATGGCTTAAATAAGTCACTGGATCCCAGATCCTTGCTGAACATTCACCGTTAAATGGATAGACAACTTTAAATGAGAAGGGATCGAATAAAAGGAAGGATGCTGTGTGGAAGAGTTAATCGATCATTTCCGGTGTATTTCTCTAGGCTGTGGTTTCATGCTGACAAAACATGGGCTGAGGGAGAAGGTGACTGTGAGAAGGGACAGGGCGGTGTCAAAGTGTGTCCGTGATCAGGGTGTATGAGTCTGTGGGCATTTGAATGAGAGGAGAAATAAATGCTCATCACAATGAAGAAAAAGGTGAAGGGTATAAAGCAGTCAGAGGCTTCAGGCTGGGAGGACCCGCTACGAGGATGCTGTTTACAGCAGAGCTGGGCACTGTGACTGACAAGTCATGGTATGATGCAGCAGGGGATGAATTCCCCAAGACTACATCTTGTCACAGGCTGCCCAAGGCATAGAGATGGCTAACCTTGGCTATCAACTTGACATATCTGAGAAGAGGGAACCTTGACTGATGAATTTCTTCAAACAGACTGGCCTGTGGTCATGTCTGTGAGGTGTTGTCTTGGTTACTAGTTGATGGAGGAGAGCCCAATTCATTGTGGGTGGTGCCATCCCCAGGCAGATGGGGGTGTGCTGTACAAGAATGGTGCTGACTCTGTCAATGGATTTGTATCTTGATGGAATTATTGGGAGGTAGCAGAGACCAGGAGGTGGGGCTGACCTGAGGAGGTGGACCCTGAAGGCCATGTCTCTAAAGAGAGTGTGATTCTTGTCTCCAAACCCACCCTCTTTCTTTTTCTGCTTCCCAACTCTCATGAAACAAGCAACTTTTCTTCGGTCACATACCTCTGCCAAAGTACCTCTGCCTTGGCATGTGCCTAAAATCAACAGCGCTATCTGACTGTAGCTTGAAACCCTCTCAAACCCTGAGCCAAACAGACCTTCCCTCTTTTGATTTGTCATGGTGGCAAAAACTAATAGGACAAAAATATAAAAACTTAATTAGGGTTAATACCAAACCTGAATGCTGATATACTTATTCTATGTGTGACCACACATATACACACTCACAAGGTCACACATTCCTATGGGCTTTTTCTCAATTTTATTTAGTTTTTTTGTTTATTTATTTACTTAGTGTGTGCATACATGTGGGGGTCAGGTGACAATGTGGGGCTTGAACTCAGGCAACAAGCACTGTCACCCACTGAGCCTTCTTGCCAGCCCACATGTAAGTTTGTATTATCTTATTTCAATGGAAACCTGGCTCTGCTTATTGGCTCTATTATTTGTTTCTCACAATGATTGAAGGTCGATAAGCCACAGGTGCTCCGATGTCTCCTTCCTCCACACCTCACCTCTATCCACCACATCTTCAGTCTTCACTCGAATTCCTCCTAGCAGTGACTGTACAGTTCAGTGTGGCAGCCATTGAGCACTTGAAAAAGAGCTGATCTAAATTGGGATGTGCTATAAGTTTAAAATGTGCACTGAATTTTGAATACTTGTAAGAGAAAAAGAAATGTCAGACATCTCAGTAATTAATACAACTTTGTTCGAACCAATATTACCATGTTGTCTATAATGTGGAAAGGGTGATAATCTGGACATGGCAGATTTAATTAAAATCACGTCACCTCTTTCTATGTTTTAAAGATGGCTACTTAAGAAAGTTTAAAATGACATATGTGACTCCTAGTTGTGTTCCACTTTGTGTTCTTTTTTTAAATCTTTTAAAAAATTTTTTATTTATTTATTTTTTATGTGTATGAATGTACTGTCTGCATGTAGGTTTGTGCACCCGTGTTGTGCAATGCCACGGAGGTCAGAAGAGGGTGTCTGATTCCCCTGGAACTGGAGTTCTCCTGGAATTGGAGTTTCAGATGGTTCTCAGCCACCAGCCATGTGGGTGCTGGGGATTGAATGCGGGTCCTCTGCAAGAGCGGTCGGTGCTCTTAACCACTAGGCCATCTCTCCAGCCCCCCACTTTGTGTTCTTTTTACAGCACTTCTGGGGACCTTCAGATCTCTTCCTTTAAGGAAAATGGAGATGGCCCAGAGGGAGTACCCAGACCTGTCACATTGACGGGCCATGTCCCTACATCTGCTCTTCACAAAGACTGCCAGACTGACAATATGGTCACTAGAGCTCTGTCTCTTGGATTTGTCATTTGCTGTTTCTCTGACCTTGAGCTGCCGGCTCCTCCAGCAGGTAAGATGGAGGGGAGGGTCAGGCCAGCCTGTCTCTCCTCCGGTGCTGAGCGGGATGACGAGTGTCGACAACCCGAAAAGAACCACACGGGGGTCGGAGTCTCGTCAAAGCAAGGACTCACTTTATTGCATCAGGTGGCTGCTTATATTTGCTTGGCGGGAGGGGTGGAGAAAAGAAGGTGGAAGAGGAGATACGTAGAGTGGGGGGATAGCTTTGGGCCAATAGTAATTTGCCACAGGTTGTATCCGGGTAGAGGTGCTTTTAGGTTGGGCTATGCTGAGTCACTCCTATGCAGAAGTGACCGGCCAATGACAGGTCACCAAACTCCAGTCAGGCTCAGGGGATTACAATAGGCTGCATTCTCTTCCATGCCATGAGTATGGAGGGCCCACAGGGCCCAACATTGGGCAAGTTACTATATTGCTCCGTGAGATAGATCATCTGTAAAACAAGGCATACTAAAAGAATAATCTCAGAATACTGCTTCATCGAGTCAGCAGGACTGATAAAGTCAATGTGGACAAAGCACTTTGAGCTGCGTGCCTTAAAGAAGACGCTCACTGTTGGGTGGTCCCTCTTCCTTAGTATCTCAGAGGAAGACAGTCTTTCATCTTTGTGTCCTCCTCTTCCCTCTGGCTTTCCTTTTCTCGTTCCTCTTCCCTTCTGTCTTTAAACAGACTCTACCAATCACCTCTACAGTGATCTGTCTCAGGCTGGAGAGAGATGGCTCAATTGCTACTCTGACAGAGGACCTGAGTTTGGTTCCCACCACCCTATCAGGTGGCTCATAACCTCCTGTAACTCCAGCTCCAGGGGATCCAATGCCTTTTTATGACCTTTACAATCGCCTGCACATGTGTGCATATAAACATGCAGTCATGCGTTGCCTACATGTAAATTAGAGTAAAAAAATAAATTCTATTTGAAAAGGTGATCTTGTTTCTCTGACCGCGTCCTGCCCTCTCCACTGGCTTACCTCCTTGTCTTCTTTCTCATTCTACAAACCTTGCACAATGTGTATCACTAATTTTTAAATAAACAGATACAATGACATGCACGCACAGAATGTTTAATAGTTTACTCCTTTGTAGAAGCACTCAGAAAGGTCTGCATCCAAATGGCTCCTTGAGGGTCCTAGCTAAACCCACTTTCCTTTGGTTCTCATTGAGTCTAGACTGCTGGGGTCCCAGAAGCTGCGGGCTGTGTCTCCCACCTCTGACAAGAGGACATGGGAACAACAGGAAGCCTAAAGAGAAGATGTCTGCTAATGTCAAAAGGCTTGGGAAGGTGAGAAATAGTTGCCACTTTGGCTTTTGTATTTATATAGGCAGATTGGCTCATTTGTGATTTTTTTTTTCCCTCTGCAGATGAGCCAAAGTCATCCTAAGCAGTATTTGCAGCTTTATATCAGAGTTCCTGGGTTGAGACACTGTCAGGGACAGCTTTTGCCTTTCCCTCCTCCCTATCGCTGACCCTGTTAGGCCCCCACTGGACCTGATGATGCTCTTTTTCCTTTAGAACCCATAGTGCTCTGGGCTTTGTTTTGTTTCCCAGCTCCTCATCCATATACATGAGTCATGCCAGGTCCAAAATGACCTGAGACAAAATAACCTGGAATAAAACAGTGTTCTCACCACGAAAAGTGACAGCCCTGTGAGGTGGTGGGTGTGTCATTAGCTAGGCTGAATGATTTTACAGAGCAGTAAATTAGGAAACATACTGTACATGATGCATACATGCAATTTCATCTGTTGTTTTAAAAATTAATAATAAACTTTGTGCAATGGTTGTAAAAGGGGAAGGAAGACAAGAGAGTTTGAAAGAAGGAGCCTGGTAGAATACTGATGGGAAGACCCCAGAACACAGGGGACACCAAAGATCTCTACAACAAAATTTTAAACCCCTGAAGAAGGAGATTGAAGAAGACATCAGAAGATACCCCATGCTCATGGATTGGAAAAATTAATATAGTAAAAATGTCCATTCTACCCAAATTAATATCCATATTCAATGCAATCCCAATTAAAATCCCCAAGAGTTTCTTCACAGGCTTGGAAAAAATCCTTAATTTCATATGGAAAAACAAAAGACCCTGAATAGCTAAAGCAGCCCTGAGCAAAAAGAGCAATCAATACAAGGGGGAATCTCTATACCAGACTTCAAACTATACTCCAGGGCTATAGTCATAAAAACAGTCTGGTACTGGCACAAAAACAGATCTATAGACCAATGGAACAAAACTGAAGATTGAAACTTGAGCACATACAATTTTGGCCACTTCATATTTGACAAAGGGGCCAAGAAGATTCAATGGAGGAAAGACAACATCTTCAGCAAATAGTGTCAAAACTGGATCACCACTTATAGAAGAATAAAATTAAAACCCTACCTCTCACCCTGTACAAAAATCAACTCCAAATGGATCAAAGATCTCAATGTGAAACCTGAAACTCTGAAGGTGATAGAAGAAAACATTGGCAGCAGACTACAAGACATAGGTTTAGGAGAAGACTTCTAAATCAGACAGCAGCTGCCCAGGAAACAAGATGGACAATTGACAAGTGGGACCTCATTAAACTCAAAAGCTTCTGTACAATAAGAGAAAAATTAAAAAAAAGTTCTCCTCTCATTGCTTTTGTGGTTCGATGGAAACAGAATTCAGAGCCACAGAGGCCCCGACTTGCAGAGGCTCACGCCTCTCTTTGCTAGCTCCTCCCAGCCCTGGTCTGGGCGTGGTCACCTCCAGTCTCTCCTAGTTCCCCTGCTCTCGTTCTTCTGCTTTCCACTCAGCGTCTCTTGATACGTTCGCTGCTTCCCACTTTCGCTGTCTCTGCTTCCCTGTCCTTCCCGTGGCTTCCTCTATGCACACCATGGCTTCTTCTATGCACATGCTCACCTCTTTCTTCCTAAGCAGTAGTTCCCTGGGAACCTCACAAGGCCTTGCTTTTGCCCCAGCTCCCTTTTTCCATTCAGAATTCTGTTATGCCAGCAAACAGTCTTCCTTTCTTTAATGACAGCAGAGCTTTGAGCTATTTTTGACTCAGTTTATGTTGGGAAAAGGGCTCAACTCCTGCGCCAGTCAGGGTGCCAAATGGTGGTTAAAGATGGCTTTCACCTCTCTGCAATTTCCATTGGCCTGGCAGAGCCATCCCACTTAAACAGATAATAAGCGCAGAGTGAGTTTGCTTTGCTAGTCAGAGCCTCTGTTTCCCCCCACACCCAGGCTGCTCTGAGTCCTTCTGGGGAGAAACTCCAGGGCTTTCCACAACAGTAACCTGCCTGTGGCTTTGGGATGCTCCCGAGCCTCAGGAGGAGTCTCTAGACCCTCGATGTTGGATGCCAGGGCATGTCTCCACAGCCCCAGATCCTCAGCAATAGCTGATGCAGCGTGGCACAGCCGGCTGACTTCCCCATCTCCCGATGTCAGCGTCTCCTAAACACTCTGAAGATAAAACCCTCGGATGATTATCAAGATGTGAGCTTGACACTTGTGTAATTTAGATTCATTGACTCTGGGAAAGGCCCCAGGAAACATTTATTTCTCATTTTATTTCCCTTCCAGAGTCTTTCATCAAGGTAGCGAAGGAAAAGTAGTTTTACTTCAGTGGCTTTGAGAAATCCCAATGCTTTGAGAAATTCCCCTCTTTTTTTCCTATTTAAAAATTTTCTCTGTGAGGCTGGAGGGCTGGCTCTGCAATTAATAGCACTGGCTGGTCTGCAGAGGACCTGGGCTGGATTTCTGGAACCCATGACAGCACACGACCATCGTAACTCCAGTTCCAGGAGATCCAGTTCCCTCTTCTGGGCTCTGTGGCCACCTGCAGGTATGCAGTCCTGCAGGCAAATTCCTACACATAAAATAAAAAAAATAAATCTTCTAAGACAAAGTAGAATTTTCTCTGGGGGGAGACCTGCCAGTGTCCTGGCTTCTGCCTGATGTACAGGCAGACCTGGCAGGGAAGCGATGCCAAATCCGTGAAAACAGTTCTTCCTGGTCCTTTCTTTTCCTTCTGGTAACACCTGCCTCATTTGCACATGGGAAATATCTTTCTGCTACAGCATCTTGAATCCAGAGCAGATGAGACTGGCTGGGAAACCTGCTTGAGGCTGGCATGTCCATAGAGGAATTCTGCTTTTTAACAACTGTCTCCCCGAGGGAACAGTCCATATCAACATCGTAGAGTAATTAGCAGTATATCTGGTAAAGAAATACACTCAGCATCACCTAACAGCATAATTTGCATACTTCCATTACACTACTTTATAACGACTTCTTTCCCATGTTCAGTGGCCCTTGTCTGTTCTAAGGGGTCACAGACCTTCTGAGGCAAACAAAAGCTGGGAGATTCAATATTCTTTTTTTTTTTTATGGTAGCCTACTCTAGTAAATTTCTGTGACTATATTGCTGTACTCAGTATCTCTCATTATCTGCAGGACAACTTATTGCCTAACCTCACTAGGGAATCTTTGTCTTATGGAATTTCATAGATGTAAATAGAATATTTCATCATTAACTGATAATGTTTGCAATTCACCCTGGAAGCTATATGCTTTATTAAAATCAGGATGTTAAATTGAGCTCCCTAAATCATTTAAGAGGCTAATGGAACAGTAATACCAAACCCCTACAAAATATCAAAACTCAAGTGCCATCGGCTGATTTCTCTTACACACACAAATGGGAAATTCTTTAAAAAAACATAGTAGCAAAGAAGATACAGAATTGTGTTAAAAGAACAATGTACAATTAGCCAATGACTTCCAGAAATTCAGAGTCGACTTGTTGTGAGAAAGATGTCAATATGATTGGTCACACTTACAGCTTAAAGGAGCCCAACAAGCCGATGCAGAAAGGTAAAAACCATTGTCCTACCAGAGTGCAGCTATATTCCTGTAATCCGAGCACTAAGAAAGCTGGAGCAGGAGGACTGTGACTTTGAGGCAAGCTTGGGATTCATAGAGAGTCCCTATCTCCAACCAACCAACCAACCAACCAACCAACCAACCATTCCACTATTTCTGTCTCTCACTGTCTCCCTCTGTCTCTGTCTCTCTCTGTCTAGCAGTCAACCTTAGATGCCATTCCCCCGAGGGTTTCAGGTGGACCAGGCAGGCTGGCAGTGAGCCGCAGGGATTCTCCCATCCCTGCACTGGGATTACAGGCGTATATCACATGCCCATGTTTTCCATGGTGTCTAGGGCACAAACTCAGGTCTTCATGCCTGGTTGGCACCATGCCAACTGAGCTATCTCTATCGTGCCAGCACTAGTCATGCTTAGTTTTGTAGAAGCTTTAAAAAAATTTAGGTTAGACAAGTACTTTCTTATCAAGTGCCACATAATGTTTATTTTAAACAAACAGTTAATATAATATTTAACAGTTAACATTCCTGTGTCTTGCAGCTGTACAGTATAACATTCTTCTAGAATTTTCAACCAATGAGATGAGATTTGAAAAAGAGTCAACATGGTGATAATGATTTGGTTACTGATCCCAGACACTCAACCACAA
The DNA here is from genome assembly GCA_009823505.1 of Rhizomys pruinosus. Lineage (NCBI taxonomy): Eukaryota > Metazoa > Chordata > Mammalia > Rodentia > Spalacidae > Rhizomys > Rhizomys pruinosus. The sequence continues at coordinate 1,274,653 of VZQC01011351.1, forward strand.
CAATTTAAATGTCATTAAGAAAAACAAAACAAAACAAAAACCCATGCATATTCTGTGAAAGGGAACACAGAGTTGAAATAGGCATCATCATATTACAGTTTTTAATCACAAACTCAGAATGAGGGTGTCAGCCACTCTCAATTTAATTTACGAACTTGGTGTAATCCTTCTGAAATATCATGGTAGCTCTGGGGGTGAATAAGACTGATAAATTCATTAAAAAGTTCAGATGCAAAAATAAAAAGACACAATATCCAAGAACAATTTGCAATGATTGTGTGTGTGTGTGTGTGTGTGTGTGTGTGCGTGTGTGTGTGTGTGTGTGTGTGTGTATGTAAGTCAATGTAGATTAGACAGTAGATTTTAGGCATATAATATTTAAAACAGCAGGGTGCTGGAAGAGCTTAGATTAATAGAGGAGTGAAACACAGCAGAAGGATCTGAATAGGACCAATACAGGTAAGAAACGTGACATAGTGTGCAGCTTGAATCCCTGCTATTGCAGGATACCTCCCGGCTACCGTCATGTCAGAGTGGCAGTGACTACTTACAAGCCACCTCTCAAGACCTGATCTGTTGCAGCTCCATTATAGATGGGTGTAGAGGGGTCATGAGACCCTCAGCTGAGGTTCTGGCCACTTCTTCCTAACCTGCCTCCCAGCTGTATGTAATTCTGCCCACGTGCATGTGGTCTCAAGTTCTCGGCGGTGCCGGAGTGTACTGGAGGGTATACATGGGGGGAGGCTGACCACGGGGTGGACTCCCTCTACGCAGGGATGGGGAAGCTGGCATTCATGCAGGTAGGAAGTGTTTTGGAGGTGAGGCTACTTCGGACTCCCTTGCCAGTGCTGAAAGGAAGCCCAATAGATTCATTAGTCCACCAAGTTGAATTTTGGTGGAGTCTATCTGGGGTGAGGAGATGTTTGTTCACATCACCTTATAATGCTCAAACAATATGAGGGGGAAAGAACTGATGATTTGGGAGTGCAGCTTTGTAGAAACTTCCAGGCCAAAAAAGAATCCCCACCCCCAACCGTGGCCCACCTCTGCTCCAGGCATTTGTAAATCCCTGGTGGCTTTTGCTGGAAGAAGATTTTGTTTGGAGAAAGCATTCCCATTTTAAAAGTGTTTGAAAAAAAACCACTGAGGGGCTGGAGAGATGGCTCAGCAGCTGGGACCACTGGCTGCTCTTACAGAAGTCCCAGGTTCAACTCCCAGCACACACATGGGAACTAACAACTGTCTGTAACCCCAGATCCAGAGGATCTGAAGTCCTCTTCTGACCTCTGACGGAACCACATGGCACGGGTGCTCTTACATGCAGACATGACACTCATACACATAAAAGAAAAAATAAAGTGGAAAAAAAAGCCCCACAGAAGTAGAAGAGTATGGTCAAGTATTCAGGCACAGGCCAAGGAGGAAAAGGAAAGTCTTTTAAAATAAGACCAGTAAAAATTCTAGATGATTTGGAGACAAAATATTTAAAAATTGGAAATAAACTATATATCCAACATAGGAGATTAGTGAAATAAAATATAGATTATGTGAAAATAATCTGTATTCAATAAAAACACTGCTATTAAAGAATGCTCGGTGGCATGAAGACATTGTCACAGTCCAAGGGAAAATAGCAATTTATAAAACAGCAAAAAAAAAAAAAAATAGCAAGGCGTGGTGGCGCACGCCTTTAATCCTAGCACTTGGGAGGCAGAGGCAGGCAGATCTTTGTGAGTTCAAGGCCAGCCTGGTCTACAGAGTGAGTTCCAGGACAGCTGGGACTACAGGGAGACCTTGTCTCAAAAAGACCAAAAAAAAACAAAACCCAGCAAATATACTATGATTCCTCAATATAAAATGTGCATGAAAGGGTCTGAAAGGCTGCAGACTCCATTATTTACTTTGTCTAAATCTGAACGCTCAGATTTTCAGTGCTTCTTTTTAAATTGTTGTTTTCCACATTTATAAAAAATTTCTACCACAAATATTTACTATAGTTTTGTCATAAAAGCAAATTTAGGAATATTTAAAGTGTCGAATTACTCATGCAGTGGATTTAGATAGAAGTTCGGTCTATAGTAATATCTTCCTTTCATATGTTCTATTTTACTACATGGATTTTCTTCATAAAAGTGGATGGTATATTAATCTGTTTAGGTATATGTAGAGCAAGTGGTGTACACCTGTGTTTACACCTCTGCATTGTTGTATACATTTGGGGAAATTAAAGAAAAAAAGGTTTTCGTTCTTTTTATTAGCTCCCTAATTGCTTTCTGTAGCATTCTGCACGACAGCAGAAAACTTGAAGATGTAATTAAGAAATACTGGAACACACCAGGAGGTCCTGGTGGAAAAGAGAACCTTAAATATGAAACAACGATGAAGAGGAAACAGCATTGGAAAGCAGCTACTAAACCCTGACACGAGTGGAGGAAGTCAGCACCCATCACTTCAGATTTATGGTGATTATATTTTAAAGTTTTCAGTTACTACCTTATTGCTTGGTATAATGGTTGCTTTTCTGATGTCCATGTGACTTTTCCCCTGGAGACTGAGTTAGTTTCACTTTATATCGCACAGTCTACATGTTGTGTCACCTCTTGGGATCTGAGAGGTGTAAGTGAGTATTTGGGGTTCATTTGGTCTTGAGAATGAAAGTTGGGGTCCTCTGTCCACTGTTGGCCATGTGCTGCTGCGAGGTTGTGTGGTTTCTGCATGTTCCAGTCTCACAACCACACTGTTCTGCGGTAACCTTGTCTGCCCAGCTAGAACATGCTTCCTTCAAAGACCTTGATAGCCACTTGTTGGGACAAGAATGTTGCTCTGGATCTAAGTCACTGTCAAATCTGCTTTTTGCCGAGATGTGGAGATATGATGGTCTCTGTCCTCCATACTCCAGCCATTAACTGGGATCTGTCCCCCAGTCTGCTGGACCAATGGGTCCATGGTGTCGTCACAGTGTGACCTATAAGGGAAGCTGCTGCTGCAGACTCCTTGGGCTTGTGTCAACTGCACAAAGTTCAGTCTTCTCAGGGGCTGTGTGGTGTGCGTTGGTGCCTGCCCAGGCTGTGACAGCTTCCTTGCCCTGGTTCCATGCAGTTCTGGGAGTGCCCCTTTCCCTACCACCTGATGCTGCCTGAATTATGACCCTACTTTTCACATCTTTCATTTGTATTTTTATTTATGTTCTGTGCACGTGCCATGTGTACACAGGTGCTTGTGGAAGCCAGAAGAGAATGTTGGACCCTCTGAAGCTGGGCTCAGAAGAATTGAGAATCACCTGGGCTCTAGGAAATGAGCCTCTGAAACAGCAACAAGAGGCCTTAACTGTGCGGCCCTTATAATGACACATTATTCAAGATATAGAAATGTGGTCTAAACAGGATCAGTCCCTAAAGCTTTAGAGAGAATGCCCTGTCCCTTTCTTTAAAAATAAATTATGTAAAATCCTTTGTTACATGAAATAGAGGTTAAATAAATCTGACTAGCTTTGACCTTATTTGGAAGTCGGGTCATATTGGCCTCACAACCTGTAGGATAAATTGAAGTCAGGCTATTTGAATTCCTTTCAAGGCCAAAGGGGGAAATAAGCCATTTATAGACAATATTATTTCATAAAATTAGTTTGATGGTTAAATAACTTTTTTTTAGATAAACTCTGTGTTCATGGGAAAATGAATAATGTCAGACATATTATTATGCATATCTATCCTTATATTTTAACTAGTAAGAGACCTTTATAACCTTAACAGGGAAAAATTACTGGCTTGAAACATTCATAAAACAGAAAACAAATCTGCTTGGGGAACGAGTCTACCCACATGAACTGAATTTCTAAATAAAGATTCAATTTAGAGTTGCGTCTCCCATGCACCAGAGGCATCTGTGCCATCTATGACTCCCTCAGGGGGCTCGGTGCCCATTCTGCAATCTAGCTCTTTTTAGTCGCTTTTCAGCGGAGGGAGCAGAGCTTCCAGTTAACGCGTTCTGCTCATGAGCTCATGACATCACAGCTTAGCGCTGTCCATCTCTTGGGATGACAGAGCCTTCCCTTTGTCAGCCTTTCTGCTCCGAGGTTGGAGCCATCTAGTTAGCTTTGGGTTGTTACAGTCCTCGAATCAAACCGAAGAGTATGGACGTCTTCCTTTTTGCCTAATTATTGGGAAATAGGACAAATTCAAGTATTCGTTATATTGGAATTTAAAAATTCATAGGTGTCCATCAGCATTTTTGTCCAATTTGTAGTTCACTCTCCATTCCAGGGAACATGCGCAGAACATCACCAGTGCTGAGCTCCTCTGCTTCTACCTTGAAGGGAGTTCGGAGGTCAGCCCACGAGAGCGAGAGCATCCTTCTATGAGAACATCCTTCCACAACAGCATCCTTCCATGACAGCATCCTTCCATGACAGCATCCTTCCATGTGAACATCCTTCCATGACAGCATCCTTCCACAACAGCATCCTTCCATGACATCATCCTTCCATGTGAGCATCCTTTCATGAGAGCATCCTTTCATGAGAGCATCCTTCCACAACAGCATCCTTCCATGACATCATCCTTCCATGTGAGCATCCTTCCACGACAGCATCCTTCCATGACAGCATCCTTCCATGTGAGCATCCTTTCATTAGAGCATCCTTCCACAGCAGCATCCTTCCACAACAGCATCCTTCCATGACAGCATCCTTCCATGTGAGCATCCTTTCATGAGAGCATCCTTCCACAGCAGCATCCTTCCACGACAGCGTCCTTTCATGAGAGCATCCTTCCACAACAGCATCCTTCCATGACATCATCCTTCCATGTGAGCATCCTTCCATGATAGCATCCTTCCATGACAGCATCCTTCCATGACAGCATCCTTCCATGAGAGCATCCTTCCACGACAGCATCCTTCCACGACAGCATCCTTCCACGACAGCATCCTTCCACGACAGCATCCTTCCATGACAGTGTCCTTCCATGAAGAACAAATAAATAAATAAACAAACAAATTAATTAATTAAAAGCTACCATTGATTATGAAGATTTTACATTTTGTTTTGCAAGAGCATAGTCAGTTTACTTTCTGGCTTTTTATTTTAAAAATATTTTATTTATCATTTTAAATTTATTTGTATGCTTGCACATAGGTAGGTACATCCATGTCGTGCAGTCCTCTCTGAGGTTGGGAGAGGGTGTTGGAGCCTCTGGAACCAGAGTTATGGATGGTTGTTAGCTACCATATTCATGCTGGGAACTAAAGCCAGGTCCTCTGCATGAGCTCCTAACCATGGAGCCACCTCTCCAGCCTCTCTGGCTTCCTCCTTTACTGTGGTTGTTCCAGTGTCTATGGTGATGAGACAAAGTAGAAGATGCAGTGACGCGGTTTGAACATAGGGTCTACCCCTTTAATTCACTCATTGTTCAATCACGACACTCTGGGCACCTAGCAGTGCTAACCAAGACTCTTGTCTTGACTAAGGGTGAGTTGGGCTTCTCTGCAAACTCCTCTTGACTAGCCTTTCCCACATCGTCTTCAGGCCTGTCCAGCCAGCCCAGGCTTAGCAAGAGGGCTGCTAAGTTATCCCCGGCCCCTGACCTCTAGTCACCCAGGCTTGCCTTCAACAAGAATCTTGTTATTTTCCATCCACGGACCCTGTCTTCCTTCCTTGGCTGTCAGTCTCTCTTAGCCATGGCTGAATTTGGAGTTAAGTCTGCTCTCTGTCCTATTTTAAAGTCTTATCATGATTGCCTTGAACAAAGTCCTTTCTAGAATTTTAACTAACATCAGCATGATATTTCCCTTCACAGTCCTGAGTACAAAACAAACAAGGTGCTGGGTTTTCACAGAGCATACATTCTGACCTGTGTAGAGGAAATCTATGAATGGACATGGATACCAACAGAGGGTGCGTGGATGCAGGCTTTCTTAGAGTCAGTGACCAGAGGTGCTCCACTGATGTTCCCTGGAGGCTGAAGGCTGCTGGAGACCTGCTACAAGGAGATGGGAAGTGGGGAGGGCTCGGCAGGCAGAGGGCGGGCTGGTGCAAGGCCCCTAAGCTAGAGCTACTGGAGTTCTAGACCTACCTGGAAGGATGGGGTGTGAGGTACAGATGACCACAAACCAGGTCACTTTGAACTTTGTGGCCTGAATGGAGTTTGAAGTGTATGTTGTATAATTGGTAAAAGTTGGGATGTTTGCCAGGTCTGGTGCCACACACCTGTAAATCTCAGCTCCCAAGAGGCCAAGGTGGGATATTATAATCTTAATGCCAGCTTGGACAATTTAGGAAAAACATATCTCAAAAGAAAAAAAAAAGAGTTGAGGTGTGATCTGAGTTTTTTTATCTCCTGTGGCTATTGTTGATCTGAGACATCGGCAAACATTTTCACATTCTTTCCCTCCAGGAGTTGATTGTAATGCATAAGATGACTGAAAAGTAGGAATTGTTGTTGCTCTGAGCCTTGACTGTGTTCTTTGTTTCTTTTTACGCTTGGAGGTAAAGTTTAAGAAATTCTTAGGAAATAACTAGTGTGCAGTTTGTGCTTCATTGCTTTTAATTACTTCTCTTTCCGCAGCTCTCTCTGGGAGCCCCTCACCTCCTGGAGCACCTTTCATCATCAGAAAGAAAAGATGGTCTGCTTAATTGTTTTGTTTTTGCTTGGCTGGCCCTTCCTGATATCAGAAAATATTGATTGCTTTAAGTCTTCCTCAGTTTCCCAACCTGGTGTTTGTGAAAGGAAGTTCATCAGCCCATTTCCTCTTGTTCTTTCTATTTTTTTTTTCTATACTGACATCAGCGGATGTCATGTCAGTGTACTAGGCATCTCTAGGGGGTTCCAGGTTCTTGTGTCATTGAAGAAGGAATTGGACAGAGCCCCAGGACAGCAGCTGAAGCACAGTTTATCACAAAAGACATACTTTTAAGGGCAGAGGCAAATTGGAGCAGGGTGAAAGTTTAAAAGTTCAAATGGCAAATGCTCTATCAAGGGTGGGTCTCTTGCATCATAAAGCCCAGGCTTTTTGGCTCATTTGCTCAGGACAGGCTCTCTCCAAGGAGTTCTACATAGAATTCCACACATCTTGTGCTTTCTGGAGCATGTTCTGTCTGTTATAAGGAGTTTTACATCCAACTTCACACATTTCATGGCTCATTAGCATCTTAAATCTCCACCCAGGGGGCATATGTGCTAGTATTGTAATGATTTATGGGTTATTTTTGGACATTCTGGGATGCCTCTGTGCCTGCATGGAGGTGGGGGGGGTGGGAGGGGTGTCATGAGCAGGTTCACTTGGTCAAGGGCCAAGAGTTTCTAGCTGCCCTTCTGCCAACTTGTGTGTTTCGATCTACTCATTTATAAGGATTTGTTGTAAGCCTTCCCCACCCTCTCTCCACCTTATTCTCTTGACTTAATATCTGGGAGTTCTGGTGACTCTATATCATTTCTTTTTTTTTTTTTTTATGTGTATGAGTGTACTGTCTGCATGTAGGTTGGTGTACCTGTGTCGTGCAATGCTACGGAGGTCAGAAGAGGGTGTCGGATTCCTCTAGAACTGGAGTTAAGACAGTCCTTAGGTGCTGTATTAGTCAGGGTTCTCTAAAGAAACAGAAGCAACAGGGCAAATATATAGCTATATACAATTTATTGATTTGCTCACGTGAGTCCAACAGTAGCTGCACCACACTGGAGAGGCTGAGAATCCAGGGAACTGCTCAGTCTGCAGGGCTGGATGTCTCAGTAGTCCCAATCTGGTGCTGAAGGCCGGATGGATTCCAGGAGATCTGCTGGTCTCAGTACATGCTGGGTTCCCAAGGGTTGATCACAGTAGCAAGACAAAGTCACCAGATGAGAGAGGCAAGCCACAGGAGAAAAAAGGGACCAGCTCCCTCTGCCGTGGCCTTAAATACTGCCTGCCGGCAGAAGGTAACACTCCATTTGGGGTGGGCCATCCGGGTTGAGGTGGTCCAATCCGAAGATCCCTTTTCTCTTATTTGTTCCTTAGTCCAGTCAAGTTGACACCCAAGATTAACCATCACAAGTCCACCCCTTGTCAACTTGACACACAATAAATAGTCTCTCCTTATGTTATGCTTAAATGTCAATTGCAAACAATGGCAAGGTCATAATTCCACCTAACATGTTATAAGTATCTCATGTGCAATAGCAAAGCATTATATCTTAGAGTAGGTGGTAATGTCCTTGAGGAGCACTTAGTCCTTCAGTATCTAATAACCTAAATATGACAACACTTAACACTTATCTCAGTTGCACATTCAAAAGGGAACAACACAAGTATCCACTTAATATACATATATATATGAACAAGCACATTCTTAACCAAATAGGACAAAAGTTAATATCTATTATAATCCATGTTTCTGCAACTGGTCCCGTGGCCTCAGCTGATATTTATGACTACCTTCTTCTACTACCCATTCTGTATTTCCTCCACCATCAGCAAGCACCTCTGCAGGTCTTGGCTCTTTCCCTGGAGGAGTGACCCATACCTTCATCCCTGAAGGGTCTGGGCCATTTATTGTCCTGTCTGGTTTGGGTTGTTGGAGTTTCCCATTGACCTTAATCATAGGACATGGTAGCACCAGAAGGCGCCCTACAGCATCTCCTGCCTTCCAGACATAATCTTCCTTGCCCCCATTGTGGAGAAAAAGTCCAATTTCCCCATGGTAGTCTGGATCAATCACTCCTCCTACTACTGTTATTCCTTCCTTAGCCTGTTGGCTTAAAGGCAGTAGAAGCCCGAAGTGGCCAGGGGGAAGTCTTAGCTTCCAGTTCAATAGAACGTTTGCTGTATCTCCTGGCAAAAGCACTCCCCCCATTGGAGCCAAAACATCTAGACCAGCAGAACGCAAGGTTGTGGGTACAGGAAGCAAAAATTTTCCTACTGGGTCACTAGGGGTGATAGTGAGTGGAATCACTCCCACTTCCACCCCTTGGTTCCTGGACCCATTAATTCTGGGTATAGGAGAAACAGTATCATATAGTGGACGCTGATTCAAAGCCAGTCTCAGTACACGCTGGGATCCGAAGGGTTGATCACAGCAGCAAGACAAACTCACCAGATGAGAGAGGCAAGCCACAGGAGAAAAAAGGGACCAGCTCCCTCTGCCGTGGCCTTAAATACTGCCTGCCGGCAGAAGGTAACACCCACATTTGGGGTGGGCCATCTGGGTTGAGGTGGTCCAATCCGAAGATCCCTTTTCTCTTATTTGTTCCTTAGTCCAGTCAAGTTGACACCCAAGATTAACCATCACAGATGCCATGTGGGTGCTGGGAATTGAACCTGGGTCCTCTGCAAGAGCAGTTGATGCTCTTAACTGCTGAGCCATCTCTCTAGCCCCATCTATATCATTTCTTAACGCCTGCTATGAGACAGTCTGTCATTACAGGTAATTGAAATGGTTTCCGTGATGTGCCAGTGTGTTGAAATATATGTTCTATGCAGTTCTAAATTACTTTTTAAAAAGTCATTCTTGGGCTGGAGAGATGGCCTAGCGGTTAAGAGCACCGACCGCTCTTGCAGAGGACCCGGGTTTGATCCCCAGCAACCACATGGCGGCTAAGAACCATCTGTAACTCCAATTCCAGGAGAACTACAGTTCCAGGGGAATCTGAGACCCTCTTCTGACCTCCGCGGCATTGCACGACACAGGTGCACAGACCTACATGCAAACAGTACATTCATACACATAAATAAAATAAAATAAAATAAAAGTCATTCTTCATTTCTATTCTTTATAACAGTCTAGTTGGGGAGTTTATGTTTAACTTTGAAGAAAGACAAAGGAAGCAACTGTCCCTCTCTCCCTGTGACTGACTAGTGTCCTGATAACTCCCTCCAAATAGAGAGAGAGAGAGAGAGAGAGAGAGAGAGAGAGAGAGAGAGAGAGAGAGTCAAGTTCATGTTTGGCTTACTGTGATCTTCTCCTTCCTGGATTCTGCCATGCCCAGGAATGAGGTGGGAAGAAGGTTAGAAGTAATTATTCTGAGATTATGGCAGACTCCAGGCTTCAGTCATCACTGGATTTAGGGCTAGAAATACTCTGGGAGATGATAGGTTAAATGACCAGTTTTTACAGATAAGGAAAATAAAACTGGGAGCAGAAAGTGAACTGGTCCAGGCCAGTCACCTGGTTGGTTCGCAGTGCTAGGGTGGGGGGTAGCCCAGCTCCTCTGTTGAGGACTAGTTTTGATTCTGCTTAAGGATGTTCATTATTGGGCTGGAGATATGGCTCAGTGGTTAAGAGCACTTGCCGTTTTCACAAGGGGGAACCTGGGTTTGGTTCCCAGCACCCATAGGACAGCTGACAGTACCTGTAAAGCCGGTTCTAGGGAATCCAACACCATCTTCTGGCTTCTGGAGATAATGAGGCACACACAGTACACATATGGACATGCAGGGACTCACGGAGACACATAAATACATCTTAAAAAGGAATCCCCATCATCACTTCTCTGGAAATGCTTAGATTTTTTTTGTTAATAGTGCTTTCTACAAAAAGTATTTTTGTCTGGAGTTGAGAATGATGACAGAGAGTGGGAGCTTGCTGGAATGGAGCTTTTAAAATTGGGGCTGGAGACATGGCCTAGCGATTAAGAGCGCCGACTGCTCTTGCAGAGGACCAGGGTTCGATCCCCAGCACCCACATGGCGGCTGAGAACTGTCTTTAACTCCAGTTCCAGGGGAATCCGACACCCTCTTCTTACCTCCGCAGCATTGCACGACACGGGTGCACAAACCTACATGTAGACAGTACACTCATACACATAAAAAATAAATTAAAAATTAAAAAAAATAAAATTGTTGCAAAATAAAGTCATTTGGTCCATCTTGATTTTTAAGATGGTTTCATGAAATAGTAACACCTGAAAGGTTCCAATTTGTCTCCCCTCTTCAAACTATGTGGTTTATTACACAGTTGCCAAGGGCCTAGAACAGCTCCCTGCATGGTAAACAAGGGGTAGGTCATTGAAGAGCGCTTTGTTGTCTGAAGGCGCACGTAGCCTCTGGCGAGCGGCTCCCACAATCTTTCCCTGTATCTGGATGATTTGAACACATTGCTGCTTTCTTCAGATGAAAAAGGAGTTTTCCAATGTCCTGAATTTTGTTGGAATGATAAAAGTAGTTCTTTAAAGAAGACTTAAAGAGCAATCCCTCAGGCCAAGACTTTTCAAACAATGTCTGCTTTCACATCAAGAAAGCCATTTGTGGTCCTCTCCATAAAAAACGCATCACATTGGTGACATGTGTGGTTCAAACACTAACCACTGAATAAGGAAGTGGATTGCAGATGATGTTTTTTTCAGGTGTTCATGGGCCTTGAAATGATTAAATACATATCTCAGCTCTGAATAAATTTCAAATGCTACTTAGAACTGTTCTAGAAGTTGAACCGAGGGTCATCATCCTGTGTTTTGGATGGCCATACCTTCCTTTTAACTGTTAGACTGGTCTTTCGAGAGGAAAGATCTAGCTGGGGTAACTGACTTTCTGGGAGGCTGTCTCTGACTGTAACACTATTCCTGAGGCAATGTGGGCAAATGTCTAGGGACCAGAGGAGAGACCAAGGTCAGGGCACCTGAAGTCCAACATGGTGAAGCAATTCGTTTATTAGGGTTAGGTACAGGACTGTGGGTGAGGGGTTCCCTACAGGAACATGGATGAAGGGTGACCCGAAGGCAGCTGCACCCCGAAAGGCACCCCGGTATGAGTGAGGAGGACTCACTACAATCCTGAGATTCTCTGTAGGACCCCAGGCAGCCCAGAGTCTCCCCTCTGCAGTAGTCTTTCCTGCTGGTATAAACTTAGGATCTGGAATCTTGTAAGTCTCAGAGGCTTCTTCAGACTCGTAAGCCATTTGCTTCCTGAGCATTAAGAAGCCCCCTTTAGAATTTCCAGAGCCCAAGGAGCTTTCCTCTGGGATGGAGTGCTTCAAACTGGGGGGGAACTGCTACCAAACTCTCTCCCAGTTCCACGGAGATGGAATGTCTTTACTCTGAAGGGCAGCTCGTCATCTGGTCCATACGTTCCTCTTCAACGCAAATGCACTGCATGTTGTATGCACTGGATGAACATGTAGGTTAAACTGAATCTTGATTCTGAATGAATACTTTCTGTGTATTATGAAAATAATAAATTGGGATCATGATTTCACCAGGTCAGACTAGATCAGGGTCAAAATATCTCTTCTGTAAAGGGTCAGTTGTGGTTTTGGCTTTGCTGGACATAACGATTTCTGGGATCAACACTTAGCTCTCATCATACACAGACAAAATGTAGATAGTGTGGCTGTTGTCTAGGGAAACCTTGCAGAAACACAGACACACCCCCAGGCTGCAGTTGGCTGACCCCTAGTCTAGATATACAAGACTGTGCTCTATCAAGAGCTTTTATTTGGGCATTTCTCTGCACTTGTCCATGGATTAAGGGCATTTCTGCTTCCTGTTGTCATTTGGAGACAGTCAAGGCCTTTTCCATTTGTTAAGGGATCCACAGGAAGTGAACGGTAATATGCCTCTGGATGTGCTCTGTTCTTGAGAGCTAAGCATACCACCCAGGATTAATAAATGCTAAATAACAATCATCTCTCACTCCTCTGCTGTGCCCTTTACAACCCTCCTCTGGCACGCACGGAGGCATTAACCTGTAGCTTTGCAATGTTCTGTTACGCGTTGTCAGCAGCACCTTGCTGATTAAATCACACTCAGGAGAGTGGTAACTATGAGGCTGTAAGTATTTCTGACAGGTCGTTCTTGCAAGAGTTTGGCTTCTCTTGTATGAAGATTAAAAATCTTGTCGCAGCTGGTAAAAACTCAAGTAGACCTAAAATCACGGAGCACCCATAACTCATGAAGGTTCTTGCTCTAAAAGTCAGCGTTCCTATGCATGGTGGGAGTGGACAGACTGGGAAGGGACGATCAAATGTCGAGGAGTTGGGACAGCTAAGCGGAGGCTTAGTGGGCAGGGTGGGCGTGTCTTCATACATATAAAGCTCAGGATTAATGCAAGAATTTCCTGTTTATCATTTCATTTAGACAGATCGAAGCTAGTTGCCCTGTTTAAAAAAAATGTTCCCAAGACAAGCCCTTTTCAAATTTTCTGTCACCATAAACCTAGTCCAACACCCCCCCCACCCCCCACCCCCCGACCCCCGCTTTGGTGTGATGATCATAAAACTCTCTTCCTCTCGTTCTTTGCTTTAACTGGACTTGTGCCCAAAGCAGCAGGAGATGCTGTCCCGTAAAGCCAGAACATTTTATAAGTACTGGCAGGGAATGTTGATTTCTTCATTCCTCAAACAGCATACGCAGCCCACCATGGAGATCCCAGAAGGGAGCTTAGGAACTGCACATGCGCAGAAGTGCCTTTGGCGATATCCTGGGTCGTTTTGCCAGTGGTATTGCTGTGCGCCTCCAGAGCCGGATGAGCAGGTCGCACAGCTGCAGAGCTGGGAGCTGCGGGCTGTGTTGAGGAAGTAAGCCGTTAGGGGGATGCACCTGCCTCCCAGGCCAGACTAGAGTTAATGTGGCAGATTCTGCGTTCTAAATTCAGACAGAGGGCAGATGAGATGGATCAGGGGATAAAGGCGGTTGCTGCCAAGCTTGGTGACCAAGTTTGATTCCCAGAGCCCACATGGTGGAAAGAGAGAACTGAGTCAGGCAAATCGTCCTCTGACCTCCAACTGCATGCAATCCCCAGTGGATAAATGGTAAAAAAATCCTAAGTATTATTCTTGTCACTTTTCTACTTTATGAAATCAGACAGATGACTCTGACCATCTGAACAATTTGTATGGCTGGCAAAGTTTTAATTTGGATATATTAGAACATAAATCAATACTGAATAAAACCATATGTTTGTTTGTGCTAGAGTGAGCCAGTGTTAAAGAGTCTGTAATTTTCGGTCCAAGACTTCAGTAACTGGAAGAGAGACACAGGAGGGGTCCGGCCGATGTTTCTTTGCCTTTACTGTAATTGATTCTGTGATTGAGTCAGGGTCCTGCAGGAAGCCGAGGTCACCTCCACATGACTTAGTATATGTAAGTGTTCCTTACACAGATGTGGGTGGACTATGGGGCAGTCACAATGGATATCAGAGTGCCCGTGGCCCTGGGCCTGAAGGGGAGAGGGAAGGGTAAGTTCAGTTTCTGGCTTCTCTAGCCTCTGCAGAGTGCCTTCTGTGGGTCAGGGATACCGTGTCCTTGGTAGCCATGCCGGGTGAGCAGGAAGCTTCTCATCTTCCAGCTGCCCCTCGTTTGGCCTTCTGGCAGCACCCTTCATTGTCACACTCAGCCAGAAGGCAGAGGCACTATGTCGGTCAACTGATATGACCCAGTAGGGCCAAGAAACTTCTATAAGGGCAGGCAGTGAACATTTTAGGACTTCTGAACTGCCTCCAGCCTCTGTCTTGTATATCTATTTGTAATATAACTAGAATTCCATCTGGGAGGCAGGAAGAATGTATGTCCCCTCCTCCCTTCTTCCTTAGAACAAACCAAGCTACAATTTCGCCAACCTGCAGTCTGGGAAACCAGTGAGTTTATTGGGCTTACCCACAGGGCAGTGGGTGAGAGTTTGCTGACAGGGAGCGTGGGCACACTGGCAAGACCGCATTGGAAAGTCCTGACTTCACACCACTTGGCCAAAATGGTGATAGTGCAAGCCTTGCTGCATCTCTCCCTGCCCCTCCTTTCTGTGGAGTGTTAACAGTCAACAAGTTGTGAACATCCTAAGGCAGTCGGGCGTAGCCAAGCTTGGGGAGAGAGCATCGGTCCACAGCTTGCTGGTAGAGGACATCCTAGGTAACGTGTATTTTAAAAGATTCATTTTATTTTTAATTTGTGTGCATGTGTGCTGTCTGTGAGTGTGTGTGTGTGTGTGTGTGTGTGTGTGTGTGTGTGTATGTGTGTGTATGAGCGCCGGTGCCCACAGAGGCCAGAAGAGGAGGGTTGGATCTCCTGGAGCTGGAATTACAGGTGGTTGTAAGCTCCACATTGGTGCTGGGAACCAAACCCAGGTCCTCTGCAAGAGCAGGAAATGCTGAGCCATGGTTCCCAGCCTCTCTTCTTCAATTTTTTTACAAACCTCTAAGAATGTACAGACTATCTTTAACTTGTGGACTACATAAGAGATGGATGATGTCATCTTTGTGCTGAAGGCAGCTAGTCTCAGGGGCATTATCAGTTTTGTGTGTTTAAAGCTTTTGCATATGGTTAACATTTGATTCTCTCTCTAGTGCGGCATGACAAGTTATTACAAACCTAGTGACTTACGGGAGAGCACATTTATTATCACACAGTTCCACAGGTCACACTCCCAGGTGAGCTCATGGATGATCACAGGCAGGGGTAACTGGGGTCTTACTGTGTTCCACACTAACTTGGCTTTAGCGGTAGGAACCTAGTGGAGATACTTTTATGGGCCCTGCTGAGCCCAGCCACTGGTTAACACTAGCTATTCACACAGTAAGAGGGAGAGCATCTCCTAGTCACATGGAGACCTTGAGTTGCCTAGGGACCAGGGTGATAGAAAAGGCAATGTTGTCCTCTGGTTCAAGGATGAACAGATGAGGAAAGAGGAGCAGGAAGGGAGAAGTCTTCACCTAGGTTTAGGTGAGGTGACAGAGACAGCTAAAGTGACCCTGGATAGACAGGGGGAAGAGCAGAGGGAGCTGGCGGGTCGGTTCAGTGGCTTGCCTATGAGAGGAGGGGCGCAGTTTTCTTCTGTCCTGTGTCTTTGACATCCTCAGTGGATGTCAAAGTGGAGTTGGCCTCAGTCTTTGAGGAAATCTCTGCAGTAGTTCCAGGCATCATGTTCAGCCAGGACAAAGCTATAGGCCTGAGGGATCATCTCTCTTTTAGGAGAGAAGAAACCCAGAATAGCTCTCTTCCAGGAGGCCCCCCTTCGCTCTGTCTCTCTGTCTCTCTTTCAAAAAGATTATTTATTTATTTGTTTATTTAGTGTGTGTGTGTGTGTGTGTGTGTGTGTATGTGTGTGTTATATGTGCAAGTGCCCAAAGAGGTCAGAAGAGTGAGTCGGATCCCCTGGTGCTGGGTGTTGGGAACTGAACTTGAGTCCTCTTCAAGAGCAGAATGCTCTTCAGCCACCTCTCCAGCTCCCAGGAGAACGATTTTTGGATCTTGCTAGTCAGAATTGAGTTGTCGCCAGTTCTATCAAAGAGAATGATAGCACCATTAGAGAAACTAAGGTTTATTTCATTTCCAGAACCGAAGACTTGGTGGGCATCTGGATGAAAATTGGTCTTGTCACTGGGGGTGTAGCTCAGTGGTGGAGCCCTTGCCAAACATGCACAGGCCCCGAGTACCATCCTCGTTACTGGAAATAACCAATTAAACCAAGAACCTGTTCTGACAAAACACTGAAGTGGAAAAAGGGTGGCAGGGTGGAGCCAGAGGAGGAGGAGGCAGCAAGCAAGGGCTTCTCCAGAGGGAAAGCTCTGTAAGCTCAAGGTGCCGTGACCCAGGCCATACAACTGTGCTTTGAAGGCATTTAATTAGCCATTTTTCCACTTCATTTTTGCAACTTTCTTTACATATTTTAAAATCAACAACCCTTCCATTAGGGTCAAACATCTAAAAGGCCCTGCCTAGGCCTGAGACACTGAGACTTCTGTCTGTAGAAGCCTTTGTTCTAGCTTGGAATGAGCAAATGAACTGTGGGCTCTGACAGGCCTCCTCCATCTGTGATACGATTGCAAGTTCACCAAGAAGCACCCTTTACTCATCCGGAGAGCTCAACATTGTGTTATACAACTCATAATAAAGCCTAGATTACAAAGATCTTAAGGTAAGGCTTCAAATTTCAGTAAAACAATCTTGGCAGCTTTTTAATGTGGGACAAAGAGCGCAGGAGCCACCACTACTGTGGAGGTGTTGGAACTGGAGACGTGGAAATCCACAGACTGCACTCAAGCCTTCCAGGACTATTTACTGTGTACTGTTACAAGGCAGTGTAACCTACAGCACATGCTGAGGGACTTAACATATGGAATCAAGGACTCTTGTGTCTGAGATTGACATTTTGGAAGGGAAGGGTGTGTGTGTGTGTGTGTGTGTGTGTGTGTGTGAGAGAGAGAGAGAGAGAGAGAGAGAGAGAGAGAGAGAGAGAGAGAAACTTTATAGACATGGATTTACAATATCAGGATATGATTTAGACTATTTAATGTTCAAATTAAACTGAATCTAAACCGTGTGAAGCCAAGCTTTGATTTTAGCCCCTGTTACTTTCTACTTTGCACGGCAGTTACTTTTTTAAAAAATTTATTTATTTTTTTGTGTGTATGAATGTACTGTCTGCATGTAGGTTTGTGCACCCATGTCATGCAATGCTGCGGAGGTCAGAAGAGGGTGTCAGATTCCCCTGGAACTGGAGTTAAAGACGGTTCTCAGCCGCCATGTGGGTGCTGGGGAATGAACCCCGGTCCTCTGCAAGAACAGTCGGCTCTCTTAACTGATAGGCCATCTCTCCAGTCCCTGGCAGTTACTTTTTAAGGTTATTTTCCATTTTTCTTTAGGTGTGTTTGCATGCAGGTACTCTTGCAGGCCAGAAGAGGGCATGAGATTCCCTGGAGCTGGAGTATAGGTGGCTGTGAACTGCGCAGCGTGGGTGCCTGGACTTGAGCTTGGGTCCTCTGCAAGAGTAGCTAGTGTTCTTAACTGGGGACCATCTCTCCAGCTCTAGCAATTACATTTCTCAGTGCAATTTTTTAAAGAAGATTTATTTTTTATTTATGTATGTGTATATGTGTGTTTGTGTGTATGCGTATGTGTATTTGTGTATGTGTATACTCACATGAATGAGGAAGCCAGAAGAGGGTGTTGAATCCCCTAAGCTGGAGATACAGGCGAGTGTTGGCCACTGGATAATGGGTTCTGGGAACTGAACTTGGTCCTCTGTAAGAACAGCAGGTGCCCTTAACTGCTGAGGCATCTCTCTGCCCCCAGCAGTTACTGTTAGATCTTTCTGTTGATGTGTTACCATCCCACAGTATAATTATAACTGAATAAACAGCCTGGCTCTTAACTTTAGTTTTGAAGCATGGGTGTGAACTCAGAGCCCTGCTCCAGATGTCTCCTTGAACTGTGCTCTTGAGCCAGGCCTCACCCATAATTTTGTTCCAAACCTTTTCTCCAGTTTTGATTTGTGAACTACAAGCTAGACTCTACCTTATCAGATGGTCCTGCACATTCATCCCCAGGCCCCAAACATCTCATACACATAAAGTCAAGCATCCTTCTCAGTCTTCATTGTTTTCATTGGAGACGCACTGCCTTTCTGCACTTGGATCTGTTAATTCTCAAGCACACCCTCATTCATTCACTGTCTTGGGTGGAGCAGCAAATGGAGGTTCCAGGGAATCAAGGTCAGATGCCCAGGTCACATGAGCACATTGCTCAGTGACTTCATTTGTAGCAGCTTTTTGGTGGCCAGGTTAAAGGAAAAGCATTAATTCAGATTCTGTCCTTCTTACAAAAGTCATTCTTGGGGCTGGAGAGATGGCTCAGTGGTTAAGAGCACTGACTGCTCTTGCAGAGGACCCAGGTTTGATCCCCAGCACCCACATGGTGGTTAAGAACGGTCTTTAACTCCAGTTCCAGGGGAATCCGACACCCTCTTTTGACCTCCCCGGCACTGCACGACACAGGTGCACCAACCTTCATGCAGACAGTACACTCATACACATAAAAAATAATAAATAAAATTTTTTTAAAAAGTCACTCCTACAATCTGTCTTACTTTTACTAACATGCACACACGAGAGCCAGGACCATGTCATGACTGATGTCCTCATAGGCCAAAGAATATGCTCTGTGACCCAACACAAAGGTGCCAGCGAGCCTGTGAAAAAACGCCCAAGTTCTGTCTGCTCAGACTGTCCCTCTGTTCTCTTTTGGCTTCCTATTTAAAAACTGTTATGGCGGTTTCGCTCTGCATTGAGTTAGAATCAATTTAAAGTAGATTTTATACATTTATTTTAAAGTGCCCTTTAATGTATTTTAGAGGCAGTATTGATTCCCTGTCTTTGTGATTGTGTCTCTGACTGGTGTTTTTGTTAGGTTGCAATTGTGCAGTGAAGTAATCGTCTTTAAGATTCGGTCCTCGCATGCATACTCTTTATATGCTGCAATTGCTTGATAAAAATTCGATTGTGTCTCTGCCTGATGTTTTAATACTACTGTCTTCCAGATTGCTCTTGCTAGATAGGTATTTACCCGCAACAGGCTGTATGTTCATCCTAGAAGAAATAATCAAAACAGGAGAACATGGTTGAACATACTTTTTGGTGGTCCTCTGAGCTGATGCCCTGCTTCAGACTGATTCCCAGAACATACAGTACAGTATGTTCCAGTTATCAGCTGTGGTCTAACCACCTCAAAATTTAGTATCATGAAGTGGATATTGTGTGTCAGAGATTTACACAGGGCAGAGTGAATACTCCTTGCCTCTATAAGATCTGGTACATATAGTAGGAAGATTCAAGTAACTGGGTGATATTAATTGCTGTATGCTAGGATATTCTAGAATCTTCTTCAGTCATGTGTCTGGCTTGTGAGCTGAGATGAACTGATACCTAGGCTCTTCTGGGTCTGTCTCCTGGAGTGTCAGCCACGAGGCCTCTTCTGTGTCCTGGCCCTTCTCCTGGTTTGGGGGCCTGAGGGAGTCATAGTGCTCATATCTGAGGCCCTGAGAGTTGGGGGGGGAGCACCCTGCCTTTTCTGTCTTAGACTCAGAAGTCCTTCTGCTGCGTGAGACCTGTGCCATTTGGTTCAGCAGCGTTTCTTGGTGTAGGTGAGTCATTAAGGCTGTTCCAGATTCAATTCGATGAGTAGGGAATTAGTCAATAGAAAGAAAATCCAAGAAATCTGTCACCATCTTTAAAGTATTTACAATTATTACTTTGCTCTTCTGGTAGGTCTGGTTGTGGCGCACGCCTTTAATCCTAGCACTTGGGAGGCAGAGGCAGGTGGATCTCTGTGAGTTCAAGGCCAGCCTGGTCTACAGAGTGAGTTCCAGGCCAGCTGGGGCTACAGGGAGACCCTGTCTCATAAAAAAAAAAAAAAAAAAAAAAAAGATAAGAAAAATAGAGTAAAAAAAAATGGTGTTTTTTTTTTTTTTTTAAAGACAGATTCTTGCTGTAGCCCAACCTGTCCTCAAACTTATTAAGTAGCCCAGGGTAGCCCTAAACTTGCAACCCTCCTGCCTCAGCCTCCTGAGTACTTCTATTAGTTTTGAAATAAGAACTTATTGTTGAATGGGCAAGTTCATTGAGCAGTTATTAAAACAAGCTGAAGCACAGCAAGCGGTAAGATAAAGATGTACTTGTGTTCTAGAAGATGTACTTGTGCTCTAGAAGAGCCTGTGGCATGTCAGGAAAGGTCGTGCGGATACATACAACATTGAGTGATATGCTCTCAAACTATCAAGACCCGAAGAGCGATGTTACAGAACTTTGCTGCAATATTTGTTGAACTTGTATAATAAGCAAACACTTTGGATCTCGCCTGCAGTAAAGTATTTAATACAATGGCAAATATCACCCAAGCTTCCCTGCAGAGCTCAAGATGGAGGACAGGAGCTAGATGAAGAGAGAAAGTGAGAGGTGGAAGGAGATGACCCTTTCCAAGTCTTTGAATATATAGAGGAGGAAATGAAGACCCAGGTTGTAAAATCCTAGGTAGCTCAAGAAGAGGAACAGACACTGAATTTTTTCTCCTTGTCAATGCTGTCAGTCAGGTTTTATCAGCCAGCTTGGGCTGTTACGTTTTAATTACAAATCCCCCCACCACCCAAATTGCAGTGTTTTCAACTAAGGGTCATTTCTTGCTTATGTTCTAGGTCTGTGGAAGGCCAGCTCAGTGCTGAGAGCTTCACTCGTGGACCAGACTGAGGGGGACAACTGTTCTCTAAGACATTGTTGGCTGATGTAGGGGGAAAAGGGACAGCGGCCAGGTCTGACATCAGAGCAGTGGAAAGTATGGTGTTCATCAGGGAAGGGGTTCCCTACAGGGAGGGCCTGAACAGGAAGATAATCCTCTTGGTAATGATCTGAAAGCATTAAGAACATAAGCACACTATATATGCACATGGCTCTTGGTACAAGGAGAGTTTTATATTGGAGTAATAAACCAGCACACAGGGTTTGGGGGAGGAGCAACTCAAGTGTCTCAAACCTTGCCCAGGGCATTCTTCTCCAAAAGATTCAATGACACCTTGTTTTTCTTTTTTTTTTTTTTATTTTTAAAAATTTATTTTTCTCTATGTGTATGAATGTACTGTCTGCATGCAGGTCTGTGTACCTGTGTCGTGCAATGCCGCGGAGGTCAGAAGAGGGTGTCGGATTCCCCTGGAACTGGAGTTCTCCTGGAATTGGAGTTTCAGACGGTTCTCAGCCCGCCATGTGGGTGCTGGGGATGGAATCCGGGTCCTCTGCAAGAGCAGTCGGTGCTCTTAACCGCTAGGCCATCTCTCCAGCCCTGACACCTTGTTTTTCACAGTTGACTGCCCAACAAAATATTCACTTTATTCAAGAATTAACAACTGGGACTGGAGAGATCTCTCAGTGGTTAGAGCACTGGCTGCTCTTATAGAAGACCTGGGTTCAATTCCCAACACCCACATGGCAGCTAACAACTGTTCCTAACTCTAGTTCCAAGGGATCTGGCGCCCTCTTCTGACCTCCAAGGGTGTTGCACACACAGGTGCACTTAACCTTCATGTAGGCAATACACTCATACACATAAAATTTTTAAAAATATTAAAAAAGAATTATCAACCAACACATTCTCTTTGCCAGATATTAGTGCTATTTTTCTAAACCCATCTACATGTATATTGCATATACAAATACATTCATGATCTATCCAAGTCACACCACTATATTAATGGGTTTTATATCTATATATTCAATCAAGTACACACAGATCAAAAATACATGGGTACGAACTTGTGTGTGTGTACTGAAAACATGTGCTTATTTTCTTGTCCTTATTTTCTATATAATGCAATATAACTTGCACATTTACAGAGTATTAGGTATTACATGGTACATAACCCAGGGGTGATTTGGGATATACACAGGATACCTGAAACACTGCCATTTTATGTAAAGATCTTGAGCACCCACAGATTTGGGATATTGTGGGTTCCATAGGGTGACTATGCTTTTGTTGTCATTTTCAGTAAGTATTGTTTTAAACAGCCAGCACAGCTTTCACTTTGATGGATAATTTTGTGCCTCCAGCAAGCACGCATGCCTTTCCACAGGTCCCTTAAATCAGCTACCTCAATTTGATGGGTTTTATTTGTGGAGAGGAAACTTCCACCATGAACATTTGTTCCTGACAGAATTTCTCCTTAAAAATATGTAAATCCCATTACTAGCTCTGTCACTCCCCCATAATTTTCTGTATTCACCTCTGAGTTATGCTTGGAGGGGAGGCAGGATGGATGATGTAAGCTTTTCGGTATTTTGTGGAAGATGTAAATGCAGACTCTGTGTGAGAAACCCCCTCCCCCCCAAGCTCTTCTTTGTAAGTAATACAGGCTTGGATTCTCTCACTTGGGGTAAAAGCTCAGCTTTTTTGCCAGAGGAAAAGTGTTGTGATGCTTTGATCCCCAGAGGTGGGCTTTTTTTTTTTAAGCCTTTCATGTAATGTCCCTGACTTTACCTGTGGTTTAAGAGCACACACCCACTCTGCTGTCTTTAGTTCTTGCAGAATCAATCGACTTGCTTTTTCAGCCAGGAAGAGAACTGGGCTCTGTCTCTTAGCTATGGACTTTTAAACAAATTGCATTATCACTGCTACACCATCAGCACAGTGGTGACCTTCCTATAGGAATTTTGATATACTTTACAAAGCAAACATAAATCCAATAAACCTTAGTCATGGCCCAAAGCCAAAGGGAACAAAACCTTTGAAGTATAGATTAAAAAACCATTGCAGCTTTTATTTCATACAAGTCAATGAGGTCTAAAAGGGGAAAAGTGTTACCTTCAAATAGCCCAGTCCTGCCTGTCTCCCCCAAAGCAAGACCTATGTCAAGTGCCATTGTTTTTACAAGGTTAAAAAGCAAGGAATAAAGTAACAGATACTTTCTGATTAGAAAATAGTCACAGGGTCCACATTGACCTAATCTGTCACTAGTTTCTACTTGAGTTTCCTCAAAATGTTTGACACGTGGGAATGAGCTTTGCAGTGATGACCTGAGCTTCTACAATAAGCAAGATCCATTTGGGCTGACACAGAACAGAATTTATTAAAGAGGATAATTGATCAATGAACAATGCTCTGTAGTAGTCTAGACCCATTCTGGGAGTATCTTGAGAACCACAACTAGAACCATTTTACAACAAGGTTTTCACAAAAGCAGGAAGACCTAACTGTGTCACAAGTCTGAGATAGGACCCAGAGGACAAATTGATAAAATATTCTCAGAAAAGAATGCAGGGCAAATATTTGAATATTATAGCCAACATCACTCTGATTCCTAATTAACGGATATCTTTAGAAAGTGAGGCAAGAATTAATTTTGGATTAGATCCAATATATCTAGGGTTATATAGATTTTGTTTTAATATTGTCTAGGAGTAAATGTCTAAAAAATACCAACTTCAATTCTTCCCTTTATGTTTATAAATATCTCCTGATATGGAGACATTGTCCTTCTACACACAGACACACACGAACCTGATTTTATGTTAGATAATGGGAATATTGTGAGAATTTATTCCATGGAGAGAGATATAAACAATGTCTACTCCTTTTTCCTAAGGTCCAGTGGCAAACAACTCTGCTGGTGTTCACCCTGGGAACCAACAGGTTTATTGGGTTTACTACAGTGCACAGTGAGGGGTGACTGGCAGGAGTGTGGGTGACCCCAAAGCAGCTGTACTGCAAGGAAGGTCTGCACCAGCAAGGATGACAGTGGTTACCCACTGGCTGCATAGATGGAGCCTCCTCGTGCTGGACAGCTTTAGTGTGAACTTGACACATCTGGGTGGAGGGAGCCTCAACTGGGGAATTGCCTCCATTAGACTGGCCTGTGACCAGGTCTGTGAGGCATTTTCTTGTAGTTGAGCCATGTGGGAGGGCCCAGCCCACTGTGGGTGGTGCCACCTCTGGGCAGGTTCTTGTGTATGGTATAAGAAAGCAGGTTGGGCATGGAGTAGGGGAGCAAGCCAGTAAGCAGTGTTCCTCCATGGTGTGTGCTTCAGCTCCTGTGTCCAGGTTCCTGCCTCCAAGTTCCTGCCTTGGGCTCCCTGAGTGATGAACTGTAACTTGGAAAATATAAGACAAACGAATCTTTTCCTCCTCAAGTTGGAATTAGTCAGATCATTTTGTCACAGTGATTGAGAATCAAACTGGAACACTCCTCCAACTAACCTCCCCCAGGCAAGGACTCCGTGGCATGGCATAGCAATGGCCGGCCATGGCAATTGGGAGAATTCTATACAGATGGCTGGGTGAAGTGGCTGGACTGTGAGGTGAGGTCCAGTGATTCTCCCCACCCTGTTCTGTGACAGAACTTCAGCAGTCGGTGGACAAGTCCTTCCTGTGGTGGACTAGCAAGCAGGCACGGCTGATCTGACGAGGGTGGCAGCTGTTTTGCTCTGAGGACCTTGTCTGCACAGGGAAATTGAAATTCTGTACTTCTGGGTTTTACATAACATCCAGCAGGAAAGCACTTCTATCCTGTGTATAAAATTATGTGTCATTATACACACATATGTTTAATACATATCATAAACATAATTAAACTTTCAAAACTGTACATTTAGTGCTTAAAGCATGAAAGCAAAACCCTGGGAGCTGCCCGTGTTCCGAAACCAGGGGAGGGTGGGGCTTAGAGCCATATGGATGCTTCTTTTCTAGCATGCTTCTCCAGAACATTCTGTGACGTCTAGGATGAATAGAGCTTCTTTGAAATGAAATTGCATAAAACAGAGTTTCAAACAAAGGAAAAGGTATTGGGTACTGAGAACAGGGTTTCTTGCTATTTTACAACTGAGCACCGGATTTCAGTGAGGCTTTGGCTAGGGCTGTGCTGAGCTCTCTGCTGGCCTCCTCCAACTTGGCTGTAAGCCACAGCTTCGTCAGGTCTGGGCTATGTGTCTGTAAGTTTTCTGGGACATGGTGGCCGCCCAGGATGTGTGTTTTTCATGGTGATGGCAGAGGCTCAAGGTTAGAATCCAGCTGCAGCAGGCTCCACTTTTACATTACATGTGCAATACCCATTAGTTAAAACAAGTCATATGGCCAAGTGTCAAGCTTCCCATGGAGGTGGATAGGAAGGGGTCCCCTTGATTGAACAATGATGTAATCTACTGCAAAGGACACTGAGTGTTTTGCTCTTCTACTGGGAGTTAGAAGGCTGGATGGACTCAGCGCTTGTTAAGATGAGCCTAGAAAGAGAGGGAGGACTGTGGGCAGGCCATGTTAGTAGCGATAAAGCCTGTCACAAGGTCAGTGACAGCATTGATGAAGGCAGGTTTCAGGGTGCTGGGCTAGGAATGAAGCTTTAGCACAGCGCTTGCTTAGCATGCACAAAGCCCTGGTTTTGATTGCTAGCGCTATATAAAACCCCAAATTGAAATAGCAGGGTGTTGTGGGTCATGATAGTAATAACAACAGTAAACACAGTGTACATTAGCTGTTGTTCAAAGCACTTTACAAAGATGCATGTTTTTATTAATTATACATTCTCGTGAAGGTGCTATATTATTAACCCAACTTTAGGTAAAGACCTTAGATTGGACAGAGATCAGGTGGCTTGGCCAGGGTCACACAGCTCTAGGAAGTGGCAGAGCAGAGATCTAAGTCCAGGCAGTGTGGCTCTAGCGTTGAGCCCAGAGCTCTGGTTTTCACTTTCTTCAGTTATTACTATTTTGTGGGCTGAGGACTGACACATCTTAACTTACAATTTAAAGGTCATGGTAGGTATTTTGGTAGGACAAGTTGGAATGATGCTATTCTGCAGAAGTGTGGGCCACAGACCTCTGCTGGGCCACCTGACAACGTTACCAGTCCAGGATGAAATCAGCAGGTGGGAAGAGGGTAGGCCTTAGTAGCTGTGATGGTTAATCCTGGGTGTCAACTTGACTGGACTAAGGAACAAATAAGAGAAAAAGGGTCTTCTGATTGGACCACCTCAACCCGGATGGCCCACCCCAAATGTGGGCGTTACCTTCTGCTGGCAGGCAGTATTTAAGGCCAGGGCAGCGGGAGCTGGTCCCTTTTTCCTCCTGCGGCTTGCTTCTCTCATCTGGTGAGTTTGTCTTGCTGCTGTGATCAACCTTTCGGATCCCAGCGTGTACTGAGACCGGCAGATCTCCTGGAATCCATTCGGGCCTTCAGCACTAGACTGGGACTCCTGAGACATCCAGCCTTGCGGACTGAGCAGTTCCCTGGATTCCCGGCCTCTCCAGTTCGGCGCTACTGTTGAGCTCCGTCACGTGAGCAAATCAATAAATTGTATATAGTTATATATATTCATCCTGTTGCTTCTGTTTCTTTAGAGAACCCTGACTAATACAGATTTTGGTACCAGAAGTGGTTCTAGAGAAACAGAATTGAAAGGATGAATTTCTTTAGTGGGCTTGGTAGCCTCTGGAGCCAGCTCTCCAACCCAATGAAGCCTAGAGTTACTGAAGGCTCTCCTGGTGGCATGAAGAGGAATGATAATCCTTGGTGCAGACTATTTGATCTAATTATGAAGATAGATCCATTTGACTCACCTAACTCACCTCTTGTGAGAAGCAAGGAATTTAGCGACTCTATATATAAAACGTTCGAGAAATTGCGGAAAAATCAGGAAAATAATGATGTTGCCTTGTTGCTCCTAGCATGTCTGGATAAACTGTTAGACGAAAATATGGAGCTCGGTGATAAAAATGACCAGCTCCGGATTCGAAACAACAGTTTAAAGGTTTCCAAGTGTGCTCTGGAAGAGAATCTTCTCTCCAGCAGCCAAAGAGCTAAAGCAGCAGAAAATCAAGCTGGAGCCCTTATTATACGGTTGGCTGATTTACAACGCAAATTTAATTCCCAGCCACGAAAAGTGTCAGCAGTTAAAGTGAGAGCACTGGTGGGGAAAGGGTGGAACCCTGAAACTTGGGATGGAGATGTGTGGGAGAACTATGATGATGAGGATTTTGAACCCTCGGATTCTGAGGGATTTTCTTTATCTGAGGAATTAACCTCCCCACCCTCAGCAGAGAATCCACACCCTGCAGATCCCTCCTCCCCACCCTTGCCTGAGGAAATTAATCCCCCCCTCCCAGTGGGAGCTGATGTCCCTCAGGGCCCAACAATTGTTGCCTCTAGACCTATAACCAGATTGAAGTCTAAGCAAGCCCCTCAAGGTGAGATAGAAAGTGTGGTCCACGAGGAGGTGCGATATACTACTAAAGAAATTAATGAGTTTGCTGATTCATTCCGGCAGAAGCCTAAGGAATATGTGTGGGAATGGATTTTAAGGGTGTGGGATAATGGTGGAAGGAATATAAAATTGGATCATACTGAGTTTATCGATATGAGCCCACTGAGTAGAGATTCTAGGTTTAACATGGAAGCTCGAGCAGTTAAAAAAGGTGTTAAAAGTTTATTTGAATGGTTGGCTGATGTATTTATTAAAACATGGCCTACTAACAGCGAGTTAGAGATGCCTGATATTCCTTGGCTTAGTATTGATGAAGGGATTGTGAGGGTCAGGCAGATGGGCATGCTCGAGTGGATTCGAAGTGTAAAACCACATTCTCCACAATATGAGGACCCAGAGGACATGCCATTCACTGAATTTATAAGATGGAAAGTACTGAGAGAGACACCAGAACATTTGAAGAGCTTTGTTTTTGCTCTATTTCTTATGCCAGATCTTACAGTTAGAGAAGTTGTGGCTCGCTTGCATAAATTAAATGTACACGTAATAGGTCTAACAGGACCTCAGGGTAGGCGTCAGGTGGCAGCACTGAATCGCAGAAGGCCAGATGAGCGTAGTTACCGTAATTATCATAATGGGTGGCAAAGGCAAAACAATACCTATAATGGCATGACCCGAAATGATCTTTGGAACTGGCTAATTAATCATGGTGTTCCCAGGAACCAAATACATAAGAAGCCTACTAAGTTTTTATTTGATCTGTATAAGCAGAAAAGCTCTAGAACGAATGACAGGAAGTCAACATTTGATTTTAGGAGTAGCGAATCCCGCCCAGTTGACCGGTTTCCAGACTTGAGACAGTTCACAGACCCAGAACCCCTTGAATGAAGGGGTGGCCGGGTTCCAGTGAGGAAGGACCTTGTCACAATACCAAAGAGTTATGCTGTTTGCCTTCCTCCTGTCCTTCCCCAGAGGGACCTGAGGCCTTTTACTAGGGTAACTGTACACTGGGGAAAAGGAAATAATCAGACTTTTCGAGGCCTATTGGATACTGGTTCTGAGTTGACACTGATCCCAGGAGACCCTAAAAAGCATTGTGGCCCTCCGGTTAAAGTAGGGGCCTATGGAGGTCAGGTGATAAATGGAGTTTTGGCTGAAGTCCGACTCACGGTGGGCCCAGTGGGTCCCAGAACGCATCCCGTAGTTATTTCCCCAGTCCCAGAATGTATAATTGGGATAGATATAATTAGAAATTGGCAGAATCCCCACATTGGTTCCCTGATCTGTGGAGTGAGGGCTATTATGGTTGGAAAGGCCAAATGGAAACCATTGGTGTTGCCTCTACCAGGGAAAATAGTGAACCAAAAACAGTATCGTATCCCTGGAGGGATTGCGGAGATTAATGCCACTATCAAGGATTTGAAAGATGCAGGGGTGGTGATTCCTACCACATCTCCATTTAACTCTCCAATTTGGCCTGTGCAAAAGACAGATGGATCATGGAGAATGACAGTTGACTATCGAAAACTCAACCAAGTAGTGACACCAATTGCAGCCGCTGTACCAGATGTGGTGTCCTTACTCGAGCAGATTAATATGTCTCCTGGTACCTGGTATGCAGCTATTGATCTGGCCAATGCTTTTTTCTCAATACCGGTTCATAAGGACCACCAGAAGCAATTTGCTTTCAGCTGGCAAGGCCAACAGTATACCTTTACTGTCTTACCTCAGGGGTATGTTAACTCTCCAGCGTTGTGCCATAACTTAGTTAGAAGGGATCTTGATCGCCTGACTCTTCCACAAAATATCACACTGGTCCACTATATTGATGATGTTATGTTGATTGGACCCAGTGAACAGGAGGTAGCAGCTAGCCTAGACTTGTTGGTAAAGCATATGCGCATGAGAGGATGGGAAATAAATCCAACTAAAATTCAAGGGCCATCTACCTCGGTGAAGTTTCTAGGAGTTCAGTGGTGTGGAGCATGCAGAGACATTCCTTCTAAGGTAAAGAATAAGTTGTTGCACCTGGCCCCTCCCTCCACCAAGAAAGAAGCACAACGTCTGGTGGGTCTTTTTGGATTCTGGAGGCAGCACATTCCTCATCTGGGTGTGTTACTACGACCCATATATCAGGTGACTCGTAAGGCAGCAAACTTTGAGTGGGGCTTGGAACAGGAAAAGGCTCTTCAACAGGTCCAGGCTGCGGTGCAGGCTGCTCTGCCCCTAGGGCCATATGATCCAGCAGACCCAATGGTGCTTGAGGTATCAGTGGCAGATAGAGATGCTGTCTGGAGTCTGTGGCAGGCTCCCATAGGGGAATCACAGCGGAGGCCCTTGGGATTTTGGAGCAAGGCTCTACCTTCATCTGCAAACAACTATTCTCCTTTTGAGAGACAGCTCTTAGCCTGCTATTGGGCCTTAGTGGAAACTGAACGTTTGACAATGGGCCACCAAGTCACCATGCGACCTGAGCTGCCCATCATGAGCTGGGTGTTATCTGACCCACCAGACCATAAAGTAGGACGTGCACAGCAACAGTCCATTGTCAAATGGAAGTGGTACATACGGGACAGGGCCCGGGCAGGCCCTGAGGGCACAAGCAAGCTACATGAAGAAGTTGCCCAAATGCCTATGGTTCCCACTCCTGTTACAATGTCTCCTGGGCTTAAGCATGCACCTATGGCTTCATGGGGTTTGCCCTATGATCAGTTGACTGAGGAAGAGAAGACTAGGGCCTGGTTTACTGATGGTTCTGCACGCTATGCAGGCACCACCCAGAGGTGGACAGCTGCAGCATTACAGCCAATTTCTGAAACAACCCTAAAGGACACTGGTGAAGGAAAGTCTTCACAGTGGGCAGAACTTCGGGCAGTGCACATGGTTGTGCATTTTGCCTGGAAGGAGAAATGGCCAGAGGTTCGATTATATACTGATTCATGGGCTGTAGCCAATGGTTTGGCTGGATGGTCAGGGACTTGGAAGGAGCATGACTGGAAAATTGGTGAGAAAGACATTTGGGGAAGAAGTATGTGGATAGAGCTCTCTGAATGGTCAAAGGATGTGAAGATACTTGTGTCTCATGTAAATGCTCATCAAAAGGTGATCTCAGCAGAGGATGAGTTTAATAATCAAGTAGATCGGATGACTCGTTCTGTGGATAGTCAGCCTCTTTCTCCAGCTATCCCTGTTGTTGCTCAATGGGCCCATGAACAAAGTGGTCATGGTGGCAGAGATGGAGGTTATGCATGGGCTCAACAGCATGGACTCCCACTCACTAAGGCTGATCTGGCTACAGCTGCTGCCGAGTGCCAGATTTGCCAACAGCAGAGACCAACATTGAGCCCCCGATATGGTGCTATTCCCCGGGGTGACCAGCCAGCAACCTGGTGGCAGGTTGACTACATTGGACCACTTCCATCATGGAGGGGACAGCGTTTTGTTCTTACAGGAATAGATACTTATTCTGGTTATGGATTTGCCTTTCCTGCACGTAATGCTTCTGCCAAAACTACCATCCAGGGACTTACGGAATGCCTTATCCACCGTCATGGTATTCCTCACAGCATTGCTTCTGATCAAGGAACTCACTTCACAGCCAAAGAAGTGCGACTGTGGGCCCATGGTCATGGTATCCACTGGTCTTACCATGTTCCCCACCACCCAGAAGCAGCTGGCTTGATAGAACGATGGAATGGCCTCTTGAAGACACAGTTACAGCGCCAATTAGGTAGCAATACCCTGGAGGGCTGGGGCAAGGTTCTCCAGCAAGCAGTATATGCTTTGAATCAGCGTCCACTATATGGTACTGTTTCTCCTATAGCCAGAATTCATGGGTCCAGGAACCAAGGGGTGGAAGTGGGAATGATTCCACTCACTATCACCCCTAGTGACCCAGTAGGAAAATTTTTGCTTCCTGTACCCACGACCTTGCGTTCTGCTGGTCTAGACGTTTTGGCTCCAATGGGGGGAGTGCTTTTGCCAGGAGATACAGCAAACGTTCTATTGAACTGGAAGCTAAGACTTCCCCCTGGCCACTTCGGGCTTCTACTGCCTTTAAGCCAACAGGCTAAGGAAGGAATAACAGTAGTAGGAGGAGTGATTGATCCAGACTACCATGGGGAAATTGGACTTTTTCTCCACAATGGGGGCAAGGAAGATTATGTCTGGAAGGCAGGAGATGCTGTAGGGCGCCTTCTGGTGCTACCATGTCCTATGATTAAGGTCAATGGGAAACTCCAACAACCCAAACCAGACAGGACAATAAATGGCCCAGACCCTTCAGGGATGAAGGTATGGGTCACTCCTCCAGGGAAAGAGCCAAGACCTGCAGAGGTGCTTGCTGATGGCGGAGGAAATACAGAATGGGTAGTAGAAGAAGGTAGTCATAAATATCAGCTGAAGCCACGGGACCAGTTGCAGAAACGTGGATTATAATAGATATTAACCTTCGTCCTATTTGGTTAAGAATGTGCTTGTTTATATATGTATATATATATATGTATATATGTATGTATATTAAGTGGATACTTGTGTTCCCCTTTGAATGTGCAACTGAGATATGTGTTAAGTGTTGTCATATTTAGGTTATTAGATACTGAAGGACTAAGTTCTTCTCAAGGACATTACCACCTACTCTAAGATATAATGCTTTGCTATTGCACATGAGATACTTATAACATGTTAGGTGGAATTATGACCCTGCCATCGTTTGCAATTGACATTTAAGCAGAGGCTATTTATTGGGTGTCAAGTTGACAAGGGGTGGACTTGTCATGGTTAATCCTGGGTGTCAACTTGACTGGACTAAGGAACAAATAAGAGAAAAGGGTCTTCTGATTGGACCACCTCAACCCGGATGGCCCACCCCAAATGTGGGTGTTACCTTCTGCCGGCAGGCAGTATTTAAGGCCACGGCAGCGGGAGCTGGTCCCTTTTCCTTCTTCCTGCGGCTTGCCTCTCTCTCATCTGGTGAGTTTGCCTTGCTGCTGTGATCAACCTTTCGGATCCCAGCGTGTACCGAGACTGGCAGATCTCCTGGAATCCATTCGGGCCTTCAGCACTAGACTGGGACTCCTGAGACATCCAGCCTTGTGGACTGAGCAGTTCCCTGGATTCCCGGCCTCTCCAGTTCGGCGTTACTGTTGAGCTCCATCACGTGAGCAAATCAATAAATTGTATATAGTTATATATTCATCCTGTTGCTTCTGTTTCTTTAGAGAACCCTGACTAATACAGTAGCTCAGTGCAGACTTGACGCTATGGCAAGATAGAAATGCCTCATCAGTTCCCAAGTCGCTTGCTTTTATGGTGTGTTACAAAAATGTCGGTTAATACAAGATTAGAAATTAAACCCAGACAAAGCAGCAAGAGAGAAGCCCTTATAGTTCCTTTCTTACAAATGGCTTGAGAAACCCAGAGTGATGTATGACAGAGCTTGTGCAGGAGCTGTTCGTGAACCCTGGCTTGAAGGAGCTGGTGCTTGTGAAGGTTAGAACAAGTAGAGAGAATCGATGAGAATTTTAAGGTTCTATCAGTCCTAGTTATGCAAATATTACAGAGCTCAGGAGGGATGAGAGGGAGATTATTAGGCAAAGAAGTACCCAAGGTGCCCTTGTCTATTTAATCAGCTTTGCATGTTGTTTCCATTTGCAGTTTTAAGCCAAAACACCAAAAAGTTAAGCAATTAATCTGAAACTCAGGAAACTTGAAATTTAGAGATACCTTTTGGAGATTTTTTTTCAGAGTAAGTTCAATAGTTAGTATTGTATTTTAATTTTTTAAATTAATTTTATTTATTTTTTATGTGTATGAATGTACTGTTTGCATGTAGGTTTGTGCACCCGTGTTGTGCAATCCCTCGGAGGTCAGAAGAGGGTGTCAGATTCCTGGAACTGGAGTTAAAGACACTTCTCAGCCATCATGTGGGTGCTGGGGATTGAACCCGGGTCCTCTGAAAGAGCAGTTGGCACTCTTAACCTCTAGACCATCTCTCTAGGCCCGTGTATTTTAATTTTTTTAAGATTTATTTATTGATTTGAGTAGTGCCTACCTCTAGCCCCAGATGAACTGGAGCTCACTATGTAGACAGGGCTGGCCTCTGTCTCTCAGAGATCTGCCTGCCTCTGTTTCCTGTGTGCTGGGATTAAAGGCATACACAAGCACAGCCATCTTCCTCACTCTTGCTTTTAATGGATACAAACAGCCAGGCTGTTTTTTTTTTTTTTTTAAGGCATCGTTGTAATGTGGCATCCCCTGGCACAGTCTTGTTAGAAGAAACTTCCAAAGCCATAAGGAGATAAATAATAAGAATCAAGATGCTAATTATTCAGACATTGTAATCGTGGCTTAATGTCTCCCATCCAAGTACTAACCAGGCCCGACCCTGCTTAGCTTCTGGGTGGTATGGGTGTAGACAGTGGCTTAATGTCAACTCACCACCTGAGTAGGGAGCCCCCCTGAGGATTGTCCTGATGGCCCTAAGTGATCTGGGTCCCATCTGAAATTCGGGCGGCACCTTCTGGTGGCAGGCCAGAACAAAGGGCAGAAGGAAGTCAGGCAGAAGGAAGAAGTCAGAAGGAAGTCAGGCAGAAGTGCCACTACTCTGGCCTTCCCTCTCCCTGTAGTCACGTTGTTATCCTGTGGCTGTTGGTTCCAGTCACTGACTGAGGGGGCGGCCAGTGGCTCTTCAGGAATCCACTGGTTTTTCGTGCCAGTTTGGGATTGGTGAGGCACTCAGCCTTGGGGATGGAGGACGTATGGGTTCTTAGATTCTCAGTGTGAGACAACTGTTGTTACTATTTCAACATAAGCCGATTTGATAATTTCTTTAAAATAATATATACATATATATGTTTATATAATGTTTATTCTATTGATTCTGTTCCTCTAGACAGTCTTAACAAATACAGACATCCTCTGGAATTTTTTCCCCTGCCATTTAGAGCTTTGGTCAAATTCTTAACTTTTTTCCCATGGGATAAAGGAAGACTTAAGGGAAACTGCTATATCCTGGCCAATGGAGGACTGGCTAGGAGTACAGAGGACTGGCTGGAAGCACATAGGTGCTGAAATATAAAGAGCATGTCACCGATTCATCATCTCAGGGGAACTGAAAGAGAAGGTATAAACTTGGCAGGGATTAACTATACGACATTCCCCAAGTGCTTAGATTCCAGATCTCAGGCCAGCGAGAAGGCTCAGTGAATAAAGGTGGTTCCCAGAAAGCCGTGAAGACCTGAGTTGGATCCCTGGTATGCATGATAAACGAGAGAACAGACTGCAGGAAGTTGTCTGCTCACTTCCACAGGCAGAGGCAGGCCCTGGCAATTTCCCCCACCCCTCAAGTCAATACACACTAAATACATTTTTAAAAACTTAGATTTCTGTCTGGCGTGCTAACACACACCTTTAATCCCAGTACTTGGGAGGCAGAGGCAGGCAGATCTCTGTGAGTTATAGGCCAGCCCAGTTTACAGAGCGAGCTCCAGGCCAGCTGAGACTAAAGGGAGACCCTGTCTCAAAAATACATACAAAAAAAACCCCACTTAGATTTCCACCTTTGAGAGAGTCAATAATGGTAATTCTGCAGTCAAAAGAGGTAAAGGAAATCCAGGTCACAGAAGGTAGTTAATGTTTTGTGAACGAAATTCAACATTGTACTGAAAATGGGTAAAGCCCCTGCTGCGGTTAATATGCACCCTGGATGAGCATTTAAGAAGCCAAACTTGAGTCCTCCCTACCTAGGGTAGATAGTGATCATGGGGCTCCTACCGGATCCATGGGGGTGTCTGCTATGGATGGTGCAGCCGGGGCTCAAGAGCTGTGTGCTTTAGTGACCCCTCAGTGCTATTTGCTAGGCTGCATCTGAACCGTTACCTCTGCTACAGAGATAGTCTTCGTGATAGGAACCCCGTCTTGACTTTTTCATGTAACAGTCCTATTTTTCCCTGGGATGCCTCTCCCATCTACATCCCAGCCACGTGATGAGAGGCTGAGACCCGTGTAGCTCTGGTCTTGTCTTCTCTTGAGGTACATGCACACATACCACACCTTACAACCATGAGGTCTGCTTGGCAGGACCAACCTGATAATGACCTCACGGGTCAGGAGAGGACCTCCTTCCTGAGATCAACACAGTGCCTCTAGACTGCATTGCATTGGCTGGGATGCTCAGAGTCCGGGCTGGAGGCCTTTCCTCTTCTTCACCTTTACACGTCATCAATGGTGAAGAGGGAGCATCTGGCTTAGTGAGTTCAACCACTGAGCTAAACCCTCATGCGTGCTTAGGTACGCTTGAATAGTGACTCCAGCTGCAGTCAAGCATGTCTTAGGCATCACCCTGCAGATGTTACTCCTGCTCCAGCCCCCCTGCTTCATCAGTGGCTCCCCACCCCCTGTCACAGAACTCACTTCTTCCTCATGCCCATCACCTTTGAGGTCACAGGATGTCCCATGGCCCACTCATTCCAGTAGTGACAGTTGGGCCTCACATTACACAAAGGACAGTGATGAGTCACCAAGCAGAGGAGGAAGAGGGCATGTGCTTGGGGCACAGGGCACAGCATTACTTCAGGGCACAGATAGACTTCCATATGTTATCGCTGAATTTTGATGGGAATCTTTGAAGACTCTGAGAGAGGGAAGAGGCAGTCAAACATGCCATTTTCCAAAAGAGGCAAAGACAGACTTTAAAAGCTACATACTTGTTTTTTTTTTTTTTTGGTCTTTTCGAGACAGGGTCTCCCTGTAGCCCCAGCTGTCCTGGAACTCACTCTGTAGACCAGGCTGGCCTTGAACTCACAAAGATCCGCCTGCCTCTGCCTTCCAAGTGCTAGGATTAAAGGCGTGCGCCATCACGCCCGGCTTAAAAGCTACATACTTGTAAAGACACGCTGAGAACGGGTTCTAATTAGATCTTTCTGAGGACTTAGAAAGAAATAGGTTGGTATGATCCCAGGGCATATCATGGTCCACTTCTCTGTTAACTTGACCCTCCCGGGAAGAAGGACTCTCAGCTGGGGAATCTCCTCTACTGGATTGGCCTGTGGCCATGTCTGTGGGACATTTTATTGATTAATGAATGATGTGGGAGGACGTAGCCCACTGTGGGTGGTGCCGCTCCTGGGCAGGAAGTTCGGATTGTGTAAGAAAGCCAGCTGAGCACAGTGTAGAAAAACAAACCAGTGGGCAACACTCCTCCATGGTCTGTGCTCCAGTTTCTGCCTTGAGTTCCTGCCTTGCTGTCCCTGATGATGGACTGTATTGTGTAATCCAAACACGGCCTTTATTCCCGCAGTTTCCTATGGTCATCATCCTTACCACAATGGGAAGCAAACGAGGACAGGCAACACATCTTAAGACAGATTCTTTTTCCTCCTCCTCTTCCTCTTCCATCTCTTAGTTTTCTCCTTTCCTCTCATAGGTTCTGAATATGAAATGTTCCCATAGGCTCATGTTTGGATGCCTATGTCCCCAGCTAGTGATGTTATTTCCTAACTTGAATCTTGGGACTAAGGCCACAGCACTGTACAACTTCTGCTGATGCCATTCGTAAATAAGCTTGCTGGGGCTAAGACGTCCTCCCCAAGCCTTTACAGTCAGAAGTGGAAAAGGCTTCCTGAATCCTGTCTCTTTCCACTTCTGAGTACTTGTAGACTTGGCCCACACCATCCCTGTGAGGATCAGTGTTGGCCTGGATGTAATTTCTAACAGTGCTTGGCAGAATTCTCCACTTGATTCAAACCTATTCAGTCGTTTTATTTGGAGACTTAAAAAGTAATAAAGTTATCAGAAGACACATGTGGAGATATAGGAAATATACAAGATACAGGAATCTCAGAGCATCTCAATAGACTTCGAGAACAGACCAAAACAAATAAGATACAATTTAACAAGGATCAGTTTAAAGTCCAGCCTTTGGAGGTAAGAGAAGCAATACTACCAGTGCAGAATGACTGAAATGAGAACTTGTCGTCCAGTTATGTGAAAAAGACTTGGGGGGTTTAGTTGATTATAAGATCAATATGAGCTAACATGTGTTGGTCCTCTTAAGAACAAAACCAAAATATTTTCGATGCAGCCTTTCGCCGTGTTCTCAGAAATACAGTAGTAGATAGCAAGGGTAACAGATCAAAGTACCAATTTGCACTGTGAAGAGATGGATAAAGTATTTTCCTTTTAGTGTACTTACTTTATGTGTATGCATCTGTGCCCGGTGAGTTTATGTGCAACATGTGTGTACAGATTTCTGCTAAGGCTGGAAGAGGGCGTCAGTTCCCCTGGAGCTAGAGTTACAGGTGAGCTGCTATGTGGGTGCTGAGACCCAAACCTCATTCCTCTGGAGAACCCACGAACAGTGCTCTCAACCACTATGCTATTTCTCCAGCCCCTAAAGTCAATATTTTGTTTATTATGTGTCTTTGAGAAATAAAGGAAATTAAAAAAGAAAGGGAAAATTTACTTATAGAACTGTATTCACAGGTAACCATATTTTTGTATACTGACTTTTCTCTATGCATTTTTTTCCAGAAACTCCACTTTCTTTTTTAAAAATTATTTATTTATTATTATTATTATTTTTTTTTTAATTTCTGTATGTGTATGAATGTACTGTCTGCATGTGCACCCGTGTCGTGCAATGCCGAGGAGGTCAGAAGAGGGTCTTGTATTCCTCTGGAACTGGAGTTCTCCTGGAATTGGAGTTTCAGACGGTTCTCGGCCGCCATGTGGGTTCTGGGGATCGAACCCGGGTCCTCTGTAAGAGCGGTCGGCGCTCTTAACCGCTAGGCCATCTCTCTAGCCCTTATTTATTATTTTTTATGTGTGTGAGTCTACTGTCTGCATGTTGGTTGGTGCACCCATGTCGTACAATGCCATGGAGGTCAGAGGAGGGTGTCAGATTCCCCTGGAACTGGAGTTAAAGACGGTTCTTAGCTGCCATGTGGGTGCTGGGAATTTAACCAGGGTCCTCTGCAAGAGCAGTCGGTGCTTTTAGCCACTGAGCCATCTCTCCAGCCCCCAGAAACTCCAGTTTCTTCAGCACCTCGAAAATTTCTAATCCTCAAGTCTGTGGAAAATAAAGGAAAAAGTGTGGTGTTAGATGAGAATGACTGAGGCTGGCTACATCCAAAGTAGTGTTTGTGATGGTCATCCTCAGCTATAAGAATTCAGAGGAGGCTAAGAAGGTTCAGTCTGCATTCCAGAAGAAAGCAAAACGGCGCTTTCAACTATAATACTGATCACCTGTTGAGTCCTGGGAGTTCCAGTTGTCTTTATTTTGATGGTGAACCATGAGTCTTCTATTAGAAATTGTTTCTTATTTCCTCACGAGAACCCCTTGGGGGTTCTGTCTCTGCCTGTTTTCTCTGTGTGTCCTTTATGTTGTTTGAATTTTTTGACTCCTGGGTTACTTGAGCACCTGCCTCCAGGCATCTCCTGCACCTGATCTTGACTGTGCTTCTTTCCACCTGTGTCTTGCCAGCCAGTGGAGTGCAGCACAGCTGCCTGACACTTGAGATTGTTTGCATACCAGAGTTGGAAGATAGAAATCTATGTCCAGATGCCTCAATCTCTCTAATGTCTTCTGTCATACACACTCTTCACCTTAGAAAAGTTTTATCCTCTTCCATATCTGTTTTCATCATGATCTTTCTGTGTTGTAATCTTTGATCCCTTTAGTCTCTCTAGACAGGCTTTTTAAACTGCATCCTTTCATGTTTCATAAGGGGCATGATAGTATCTCCCTCCTGGATTGGATTCCTTTAAAACCCCCATGGCACATTGGAAATTCCCTAAAGCTTGCAAAATGCCATTTAATGGAGGAGAAACTCAGCACCCAAAATCTGTGATTTTTTTTTTCAACGAATGTGTTTTCTAATGATAAATGTATGCAGTGTTTCTTCAAAAATAGTATGGCTCGTTAAATCTTAGATCACTTTTTAAATGTAGTGATAAAGATTGGCTACTCGGTTTGTAATTTTGTAGAAAAAACATTTAGTATGTCTATGTAATAAATATCTATACTTATGCTCATTTGAATTCATATAGCAATCATAGTTTCTGGAATATTCTATCTATATGCTGTTAACCAGCATTTAATCAAGAGTCCACACTGCAGAAATGGCTGCTATGAGAGAACATGTTACCTATGTTTCTTTTTGATTTAGAATTCTATATGCTTCCTTAGAGAGCACGCTAAAGGTTAGACACTTTCTTTGATAGGGTTAATGGTCAAGATGTGAAAAATTTCTGGAAGACCTTTTTTACCCTTGCATGAACCAGACAAGGCTTAAATTTGGATAAGACATACTGTCATACCATACAGTGTGTGTATAATCAGCATAGTTACAGAGCTGGTCTGTGCCAGTTGTAGTAACCAAGGTTTAGCAATGGCTCTTGGAGCATGGTACAAGACTGAGTAAGCCCAGCACTCTGCACCCTTGGAACTGACCTCAGCATTGCTGCATCTGGTTACAGGGTTATGCAGTACTCAGTAGGGTGGGACTATGCCTTGGCAAGATTCCTGGGCAACCCTGTTTTCAGTCGCTAAGTGGATAGATGTAGGAATGAAACTTTGCCTGGCTCAAGGCAAGGACCTGTAAGACCTGTCCTGCAAAACCTCCAAGTTATCTGATATCTCTGTGGGCATTCAGTTGTCTCTGTGAGTTATCTGTAGCTCTGGAGGAAGTTTGGGGATATTGCAGTGTTTTCTTCCTTGCCCATCTCTGCAAAGTTCCAGAACCAGATGGCCTCTTCCCTTGAGGTATTGACCAAAATGT
Source organism: Rhizomys pruinosus (assembly GCA_009823505.1). Classification (NCBI taxonomy): domain Eukaryota; kingdom Metazoa; phylum Chordata; class Mammalia; order Rodentia; family Spalacidae; genus Rhizomys; species Rhizomys pruinosus. The sequence continues at coordinate 1,314,836 of VZQC01011351.1, forward strand.
CCCACCTCTAGTTTACCGATTGCACAAACAGGAGCTCTGTAGCTCCCCAGTAAGAGCCAAGGTGGCTCACCCCTCCCTTCCACCTGCCCCCCACTTCCTTGCCCAGAGCACAGTAACTTTTGGTAAATAAACACACTGCTGGCATGAATAAAGGAGAGAGTTTTATCTCCCGGACTTTCTCTGAGTCCATGTCTGTTTTTCTTTTCCCATTGGGTAACTTTCTCGCGGTCCCCTCCCCCTTCCTCACCAGAGCTAAGCCTAGAGACTGTCTGCACAGGAGACAGAGTTGAAGCTTACAGTCCTGTAGAACTGCCAGCCTGGTTCTAGAAGGGAAGAATATCATGCAGATTGCAGCTACGCATGATTAAAGGAACATCAGATGATAGAAAAGACCCACAGAGCTGGGCTTGGTTGCACACGCCTTTAATCCTAGCACTTGGGAGGCAGAGACAGGCGGATCTTTGTGAGTGCAAGGCCAGCCTGGTCTACAGAGTGAGTTCCAGGACAGTTGGGGGCTACGGGAGACCCTGTCTCTAAAAGACAAAAAAAAAAAAAAAAAAGACCCACAGATAGATTTTTGGGTACAAGGGTCTCCTTGATGAGTGGAGCTCATCTCTGTTTTGGATGAGTATTTCTCATAAGGTGCTGTTGGACCTTCTAAAAAGACAGAGCTGGTATTTCAAGTTTATAGAACAAGAATAATTAAATGGGAGGTTTTCTTTCTTTCTTTCTTTCTTTCTTTCTTTCTTTCTTTCTTTCTTTCTTTCTTTCTTTCTTTCTTTCTCTATTTGGTCTTTTTGAGACAGGGTCTCCCTGTAACCCCAGCTGGCCTGGAACTCTCTATGTAGACCAGGCTGATCTTGAGCTCACAGAGATCCTCCTGCCTCTGCTTCCCAAGTGCTGGGATTAAAGGCATGCACCACCACACTGGGTAGGAGGTTTCTTATACAGTGGTCTTTAGTCACCTCAGTTTGTAGTTGACTTACTTGTTGCACAGGTAGACAGAAGTAGTTCACATATCGAGAAATGAAATAAAATCTCATGTTCAATTTTCATTAATTCTTCTACAAATATAGAATGCTCTTCAGCCACAATATAGGCAGCATAACTTGGTGTTACTAACTCTCTTGGTCACTAACAGGAGTTAAAGTTACTTTCAGGACATACTGCTGATGTTACAGATGATGTCATTTAACGCCTTCAACACTTTGAAATGACAGAGGTTAGTCCACCTCCTAATGGGCCTATTTTAAAATTATTCCAGAGAGGGGCTGGAGAGATGGCTCACTGGTTAAGAGCACTGACTGCTCTTGCAGAGGACCTAGGTTCAATTCTCGGCACCCACATGGTGGCTAAGAATCGTCTTTAACTCCAGTTCTAGGGGAATCCGACACCCTCTTCTGACCTCTGCAGCATGCATGACATGGATGCACCAACCTACATGAAGACAGTACGTTCATCTACATGAAAAATAAAATAAAGTAAAATAAATTAAAAAAAAACTATTCCAGAGAATAATATGCTCTTATGTTAGAAATTTTTTAAAAATTTCAGTGATTATACTAGACACATTTACCTTCCTCTTGTTTCCTATGCATTTTCTTTGCATTTAAAGATGTTACTTTGAGGATCTGGAGAGATGGCTCAGCAGTTAAGAGCACTGGCTGCTCTTGCAGAGGACATGGGTTTGATTCCTAGCACCCACATGGCAGCTAACAACTGTTCATAACTTCAGTTCCAGGGGAATTCAGTGCCCTCTTCTGACCTCTGAGTGTATTGTCTGACACGGGTGCACTTACATACATGCAGGCAGTATACTCATACACATAAAATAAAAATAAAAAAAATAAAAATGCTGCTTTTAGTGGACATGGAAAAGATGAACACCTGCCTTTTAGAAGCAATTGACATTAGCCAAAAAAAAAAAAAAAAAAAAAAAAGAAACTGGAGAGATGGCCTAGTGGTTAAGAGCACTGACTACTCTTTCAGAGGATCTGGGTTCGAAACCCAGCACCCACATGGTGGCTGAGAATCGTCTTTAACTCCAATTCCAGGGGAACCTGACACCCTCTTCTGACCTCTGCAACATTGGACGACATGGGTGCGCCAACCTACATGCAGACAGTACACTCATACACATAATATATAAATAATTTTTTTTTAAGAAAGAAAAGGCCACCTAAGCTATGTGTGAGGCTTGTCCTGTGATCTCAGAGCTCGGGAGACTCAGGGAGCTGAGGATCACAAAGGCCAGCCTGGCCCATATGGTGAGTTTGAGGAGAGCTAGGATAATGATGTCTCAAAAATAACAAGCTTGCTAGTCACGTGAGTAAAGGTAGACTTAGGTTAGTTCATAGGAGAGGGTGACTCATGTGAACAGGCTATGGAAGAATGATGTCCAGGTGGGCTGACGATCTGGCTCAGTGGGCAAAGGAGCTTGCTGAGTTCAATCTCCAGAACTCATGTAGTGGAAGGAGAGAACTGAATCCTGGAACTCGTCCTCTGGCTCCCACAAGGCCACCACATGCTTGCACACATACAAAACAAATAAATGTGTTTAAACTGGATGATGGGAAAACGTGTCACAGATGGGACGTACTGTGTTCCCGCAGCTCATGTGGCTGAGCCTGGAGACCCGGCAGATCCTTAGATGCGGAAGCCTAAGCTGCATCCCCAGAGATGGCATGCTGTGTCTGGGAGCCCGGGAAAGGCCTTCCTGTTGGCTGAGGGAAGACCAGCATGCATCTGCTTCATCTTCCCGCCTTGCCGTCTTATTTCCACAGTTCCCTCTAATTTCATTCATAATAATTTCAAATAAAATTATGCAAACATATTGGTTGAGAACTTCTTGAGAGGATACCACCAGAAAATGTGTCTACAGCACACCCTGTCTGTCCCCCCCTCTATTCCGTTCTGTGTCCAGGATTCCAGGAAATACAGTCTGGGGACATTAAGAAGTGACACATTGTAAACATCAGGTAAAACTTCAGGCATTTGAGGTAGTAGCAAAATCAAAATCTTTCCATCATTTTAAAACTGTGGCCAATAGTCAGAAATACATTGGCTATCCTGGCCCAGTATCCAAGTGTACAAATGCACACACACATATACAGACACACACAAACATACAGACACACACACAACTGGAACAGAAGCAGTAATTAATGCTTAAGCTTACTACAAGGCCTCAAGTGGGGTTCAAGTGTGACATGGAGATGGATTGCTGGGAGTGAGGAGTCTTTTACAAGAGCTATTAGTGCCACAGAGAGATGGACAGACAGACAGAAAGCAGCATGGTGGGCTCCAAGAAGGGGAAGGGCATGTCTCTTCTCATAACTCTGAGCGTGAGGGAGGTTTCAGGGCTCAAGCCTGCAGCCAAGCTCTCTGCCGCCCACGCAGGAATCAGGGAAGGGGTGGGAGCAGGGTGTGTGGCCACCAAGGCCAGCTTTGATGTCGACTCACTTCCCAGGTGAGAAGCCTGTTAGGTAGATGTGCTCAGTGGGGCCCGAGGGGATCTGTGAGCCGGAAAGGGCTGCTGCGGGGAGTGTGGCTGAGCAGCCTTGGACTCTAACCTTACCTTGTTCTTCCTCTATTTCTCTTCCCCTCTGTTCCTTTCTGTCCCTTCTGTCCCTCTGCATTCTGTTCAATTCCATTGTTTGAGGAAATCCCTGGCCTTATCCCTCTAAATTGATTTTACAGATCACTAACGTGTCATGTCTGCTGCTGAAAGAAGTATTGGCTGGGGTGGGGTGGGTAGTTTTGATCTGTAGACACAGTTCAGAAGCCACTTACACTTCCTCCCACCCCTTCCCTAGTAGTTTTCATCTCGAGATAAACTTTTTGGAGCTGTGCTAGGTGCAGGGCATAGTGTTAGGTACCTATTATGTGTTGATAATGTTAATACCAAGATGCCATGCTGTTCTGGGTTGTCTTCCATTGCTGTGACAAAACACTCTGACCGACACCAACTTGGGGGGGAAAGGGTTTATTCAGCTCACATCTCCTGGGTCACAGTTCATCACTCAGGGAATCCAAGGCAGGAACTCAGGGCAGGAACCTGGAGGCAGGAGCTGAAGCATAAGCCATGCAGGAATACTGTTTACTGGCTTGCTCCCCTGGCCCATGCTCAGCCTGCCCTCTTATATGGTACACAACAACCTGCCCAGGGTGGCACCACTCATTGTGGGCCAGGCCCTCCCACACTGCTCGACCATCAAGACAATACTCCACAGATGTGGCCACAGGCCAATCCAATGGAGCCAATTCCCCCAATTGAGGCTCCCTCAACCCAGGTGTGTCAAGTTGACACTAAAGCTATCCAGCACAGTTGACCCCTTGTCAACTTGACACAAAACACATCACTGTTAAACCACTACCTTTCCAGTTCTTATCCCCAAAGTATGATGTTAACATTAACCACAACCTAAGACAGTACAACCTTAAAAGCCCCACAGTCCTTAGAATGTCCAAACACTTAAAGTTCACAGTCTGTTAAAAGTCACTTAACTGTGGGCTGCTATAAAATCCAAAACAAGTACTGTCTTATTTCAAAGGGAAGAATCAGTCACACTCAAACAAAACTTAAGTCCAGCAAAGTAGCTCAAGGCTGGATACCTGGGATTCACTCACGATCTTCTGGGCTCCAAAGGGTTTCGGCAGCTCTCCTTCTCTCACTCTGCCATCTGTGGCACACACAGCTCATCTCACAGACCCAGGCTGACTCCATTCCACACCTGCGGCTGCTCTTGGTGGTTGTCCCATGGTCCTGGCATCTCCAAAAAGCTGGGGTCGCCACTGAAACTGAGGCAGCATCTTCACCAATGGTCTCTTCTGACCTCTCCTGGTGCAAAGCCTCAGCTTCTCTCCATGACCCCTGCAATCCTGGAGTCTTCACTGCAACCAAGGTGCACTTCCACCAATGGTCTTTCCTGACCTCTCGCAGTGCCCAGCCTCGGCTGCTCTCTGTGACCCCTTCAAATTTCAACACCAGAACCATATAGGAGACTCTTACATACTACCAGGTCCTGCTTCTGGCTTGAGATGGAGGCTCAGGCCCCTTCTGGATCATAGCTTCTGTGTGCTGACCCTGAAGAAATTCTTCCCAGAAGATTTCACCACAGTGATGCTGGTCTCTTGTTACTTACAGCTGATTTTTCAGCCCCAGCTAACCAGCATCAATTGTCCCAGTACAACAAAGATTTCCCTTCAGGTTCTGGTCTCTTGTTACTTACAGCTGATTCTTCAGCCCCAGCTGACCAGAACCCACAGATTACACAGTCCTGATGATCTCTGTTCCCCTTTGAAACTAGAAACTTCACAAGCCAGGCCTCCATTGTCTACAACTCTTTCAGCAAAACTGCTCCAAGTTCCACAGCCACGATCTTTAGGCATTCAGTGATCTTCCCAGCCCAAAGTTCCAAACGCCTCCACAATCCTTCCCCAAAACTCCAAAGTCAGGTCTGTCACAGCAATACCCCACTCTTCTGGTACCAATTTCTGTTCTGGTTTGTTTTCCATTGCTGTGACAAAACACTCTGACCGACACCAACTTGGGGAGAAAGGGTTTATTCAGCTCACATCTCCTGGGTCACAGTTCATCACTCAGGGAATCCAAGGCAGGAACTCAGGGCAGGAACCTGGAGGCAGGAGCTGAAGCACAAGCCATGGAGGAATGCTGTTTACTGGTTTGCTCCCCTGGCCCATGCTCAGCCTGCCCTCTTATATGGTACACAACAACCTGCCCAGGGTGGCTCCACTCATTGTGGGCCAGGCCCTCCCACACTGCTCTACCATCAAGACAATACTCCACAGATGTGGCTACAGGCCAATCCAATGGAGCCAATTCCCCAATTGAGGCTCCCTCAACTCAGGTGTGTCAAGTTGACACTAAAGCTATCCAGCATACAAGTCCACTATGTGTCAACAAAAATATCCAGAAAAGTCCAAGCTTCACAATGCCTTACAATTTTACCTTTTTCTTTTCCTTTTCCTTTTTCAGTTTGGTATTTCCAGCATCTCAGATGCTGAGTGTATATATTAGGCACTCAATTCTTGTTAAATAAGTCATCTCAATTTTACTAACAATGAAACTGAAGTTCACAGGGATTTGGAGATTGTAGGCGGTAAATCTGTCTGAACCTGGGCGTGGTGGCACATGCCTTGAATCCTAGCACTCAGGAGGCAGAGGCAGGTGGATCACTGTGAGTTCAAGGCCAGCCTGGTCTATATAGTGAATTTCAGGTCAGCTGAGGCTACAGGGAGACCTTATCTCAAAAAGACCCCCCCATCCCCCCTGCAAAATAGTATCTATCTGATCATGAGGCTAGCAGCTAGACAGTAGGCTGTTTAGCTTTCTGTTCAGGGGTTGGTTGTATGTACAATGGGTGTGGTTTAACACTGACTTAAAATACGACTTGCTGATGAGGAAGCGGGCTGTTCTTTCATATTCTTGACTATTTCTTCATGCTGAGGTGCAGTCATTATCCAGATTATAGGAATATTTTGTTAACAAATCATACTTTATCTTCTTGTCGTCACTGGTGATGGTTAGTGACAGAATCTAGAATCATCAGTGAGACAAGCCTGTGGCTGTGTCTGAGAGGAATTATCTTAACTGGGTGAAATGAGATGGGAGGACCCAGCCTAAGAATGGTAGCACTGTTCCCAGGGTTTAGAGTCCTGAACTGGAAGGGAGTGGAGCATGCGCATTCTTCACTCTTTGCTTCCTGGCTCTGGGTGCAATGTGACCTCTGGCTGCCTTGACTCCCCCACCAAGATGGACTGTACCTTTGAACCATTATCTGGAACAAACCACATCTCCCTTAAGTTGCCTTTGTCTGGGTGTTTTATCCTAGAGCAATGGGAAAAGAAAACAAGATAAATCCCCCAAACAACTAGAACAACCCACTCAGCAGAATAGACTCTGTTGTTAGTAAATAGAGGCCTGGGAAGCCCTGGGGTGGCCTTCCTTTGGGTGGACACAGTCTGGGTCACCCAGATGCTTGGTCTGTCCAGCCAAAGACTGGGCACATCCTCATAGCTCTTCGTAAGTTCTAACTTCATGGCATGGGAATAAAGTTACTAAGGGAACAACCTTCTTTAACTCTATATCATAGCTTTGCAAGTAGAATAATTTTGACCAAGGGGAAACCCAAGCCAGATTAACACTGCTTTCCTTTTCTCTGCTTGTAACAACCTCTGTCAATAGGCTTTCTAACACAGAGGTGACACAGGTGTTGTCTGGACAGAGTTCTTGTCTCACTGACAGTGGGCAGCTCACTGCCTTAGCAACCGGGAAACCAGGAAGAGCAAGACTCTGAAAAGAGTGAGTTCATCCTGGATCTCTGGGAGGGAGACAAAGCAATGTAGCCGCTCCCCAAACAAAACTGCCTCTAGCCACGGGTGGGGGGATGGGGGGGTGGGGGACAAGAGGATTCTGGGAGTCTGGTGGTGATCACTGACATCTAAGCACAGAATGCTCTTGCAGGAATGTGAGGCTGGCAGATTGCTTCAGGCTGAGCCAACTGAGCTTCCAGGAGGCCACTCCAAGCACAACAAAGAGTGTGTCACACCTTTAAGTGCACATTCCCAGGGACTAACCCGGCTGGGGTCAGGCTCCTTTCATGTGTGTAGAGAACTGGAATGCAATGCCATGCTTTATAGTTTGGGCTCCGGAGGCCAGGAAAACCGGAATGCTGCGTCTGTTCGCTGGCCAGCAGACCTTGTACTTAGTGACGAGGTCTTTGGGAAAGAGTAATAAAGCCCATCACCAGTGAGTCCTATTGGAGAGCCATGTATCCCTTTTCTCCATGTCTATTGGGGACAGGAAGCAGAGGCTCTTTGCCTAGTTTTATGTTTTTATTAATTCTTTGGGAATTTCCTGCAATGAATTTTGGCCATACTCCCCTTCCAACCCCTCCCAGATCCTCACTCCCTTCCATATCCATCCAATTTGTATCTTTTTTTTCCCCTTAAAAAAACCCATCAAGTCCACTTTGTGCTGCCCAAATACTCTTGCCTCTGCTGCCATCCACTAGACCTGCCAGGGCCACACCCTTAAAGAAAACAGACTCTCCCTTTCCCCGTAGCTCAGTTGCCAATTGCTCCTCAGCTAGGGGTGGATTCAAGGGCACCCCCCACCCAGTGCTGGGATTTTTGTCTGGCTTGGGCTTGGGTATGCCTCGTGCATGCTGTTATCACTGCAGTGAGTTCGAATGTCCGACCGCTCTGTTACGTCTGGAAAACACTGTTTTGTTGTTGTCATCACCTGACAGGGAGGGAATGGGTGTGATGTAGGTGTCGCATTGAGGGTTGAGCACTCTGTGCTCTCTTATTCTCTGCACCCTGACCAGTTGTGGGTCCCTGTGTTAATCATCATCATCTACTGCAGAAAGAAGCTTGTCTGTTGAGAGTTGACAGACATGCTAATCTGTGGGTACAAGGCATTAGGACCTGGCTGGAAACTCTGTCCCGGTATTGGGGTGCTGTGTATGAGTGAGTGTGTGTGTGTGTGTGTGTGTGTGTGTGTGTGTGTGTGTGTGATCGTTACACTAAAGATTCGTTCTGGTTTTGTGGAAGCCCTGGACCTGTGTACTGTTACTTTGAACATACCTAGACCATGGGACCGTGTCATTTGATGTATGATCGGGCTTCCCTTAGTGACCAGGCCCTGCTTCTGTTTCTTTGCTCTTTTCCTCTATAAACAACTCCTTGGCTCTCCACTGTTGCTTGATTCCCTAGCTAGGCATTTCCTAGCATCTCTGGTTGGGGGCAGTTCAGCTTGGAGGTGGGCTTTGGAGATCTGGTTCTTGTTTTCTTCCTTTACCGGTGTTGCAGGCATGCTGATTCATGAGAGGAACTGATGTTTCTCAGGCACTGTCAGAGTGCTGGGGCCTCCGGGTAGCTGGCTGAGACAATATGCTCCCAAATGAACACTTCTGATCATAAGAGTAGGTCACATATCCGTAATTTGTGCATCATGTAAGTGACTAGATTCACACGAGAAGGGAGCTTCGTGTGAGGGTTTCCTAGATCAGACTGACCTGTGGACATGTCCGCGGGACTGTCTTGGTTGTTAACTGATCCAGGGGGCCCAGCCCACTGTGGGATGCTCCATTCCCCAGATAGGTGATCCTGGGATGTTTAAGAAAACTGGCTGAGCATCAGTGTGCGCAATCGTGGTTTCTGCTGCACGCCCAGAGCTGTGAGTTTCTGGTTGGAGGCGATGCTGTGTGGAATGGTTCAGGCTCCAGTGCCCGCCTGACTCCCCTCAGCAGTGGCCTGAGGCCTGGATGTGTCAGCCAGAGAAACCCTTTTCTCCCTTATGTGGCTTTTAGTCTGAGTTTTATCACAACACAAAAAGGAAACTAGAACAGTGTAGTGCTGCCGATGTTCTATGTGACTTTATGTATCTGTGTTTATTTATGAGAGATTTTCAGGGTGTTAGGACAATTTTATGCAATCCAGAATGTGCACAGGACTGCAGAGTTCACTTCTCAGACGAGTGGATGTGCTATTTATTTTGACCAATCAGGACATCTTTCATTGATTTTAGTTTAGTTGCCATGAATCCTTTGTTTTCTAGAAGCAAACTCCTAAAGCGTGGATACAATGCTTATAACCACAGTTAATTTATCGATTGATTTTTTTTATATGTACTACCATGCTTTTTAAAGTTAAAAATCACAGCCACAGGGGTTGGATAGATGGCTCAGTGGTTAAGAGCACTGGCTGTTCTTGCACAGGATCTGGGTTTGGTTCCCACCACCCCCATGGCAGCTGACAACCATCTGTAACTCCACCTCCATGGGCTCTTATGCTCTCTTCTGGCCTCCATAGGCACTGGCGCACATGGTGCACTGACATACATATGGGCAGAACGCTAATACACATAAGGTCACAGTTGCTATTTCTGTACTTTATCTGTTTTGCTCTGTGCATGTGCATGTACATGTTCATGTCTCTGAACATGCACATGAAGGCACATGATGGTACTGAATGTCTCCTTTAGCTGCACTCCACCTTACTTTTTGAAACAGGCTATCTCATTCAACCTGGTGCTCATTAAATCATCTATGATGGATATCTAGCAAGCTCTAGGCACCTGCCTGTCTCCACTGCCTCAGAGCTGGAGTTAAGGCATGAACTGCCTCATCTGGCTTTTAAAAATTTATTTATTTATTTATATGTGTATGAGTGTACTGTCTGCATGTAGGTAGTTAACTGGAGTTAAAGACTGTTCTTAGCCACCGTGTGGGTGCTAGGAATCGAACCTGGGTCCTCTGCAAGAGCAGTCTGTGCTCTTATCTGCCGAGCCATCTCTCCAGCCCCTCATCCAGCTTTCTACATGTGTGCTGGGGATCTGAGTTCAGACTTGTCCAGCACGTACTCTCCAATTGAGCCATCTCCAAGCCTCATTTTCAACCTTGCTTTTTAAAATCTGGAATTTATCTTTTTTTTTAAATTTATTTATTTATTTCTGTATGTGTATGAATGTACTGTCTGCATGCAGGTCTGTGCACCCGTGTCGTGCAATGCCGCGGAGGTCAGAAGAGGGTCTCAGATTCCCCTGGAACTGGAGTTCTCCTGGAATTGGAGTTACAGATGGTTCTTAGCCGCCATGTGGGTGCTGGGGATCGAACCCGGGTCCTCTTCAAGAGCGTCGGTGCTCTTAACCGCTAGGCTATCTCTCCAGCCCTGGAATTTATCTTTAATAATGTGAACTCATTTACATTTTTGCCATTCAGATTATATCTTTACTTAATGTATAACAGATTTAATAAAGAAAGCTTCACTGACAAAGCGAGTTTGAAGGAATAATAAAATTTTGGTTCAATATGCCTGAAAGCATTAGTAGGTTTTAATGTTACTTAAACACTGTAATTTGAAAGAAAGTATCAAGAAATATTTGTCTGTATAATGTCTTTAAAAGTAAGTATTTCAATTCTTACAGGCCCTGGTAAATCTTTTATCCTGAGTACACTGATGTTGACTTTGAAGTAGTGTCATTACTTTTCTTCCAGCAATCCTTTGTAGAGACTGGGTTGCTGGCACCAAACTCTGTGCAGTTGAAAATGAGTTTTAGAGAGTGATGATCTGCCTGTGTGTCACTTATTTTACATACTTTATCTTACAAGCACCAAATACAGTAAGAATTGTGTCTATTTACCAAGCAGTCCTTCAAAGGCCTCCAGCTAAAATCAAGACTTAAAGCAGTTAAGGCTGTGAAGCCTAGCAGCACAAAACAAAGCTTCTCTCTACAGCTAGTTCAGGTTTGCTCTGCAGAGCATGCTTTCTTGTAAATAGTTATAGAATAACTGGCATTCCTTTAAAGAATGAAGTGCTTGCTGCCTGGTGTGTGTGTGTGTGTGTGTGTGTGTGTGTGTGTGTGTGTGTACACGCGTGCTCACAGGTGCACAGGAGCAAGTGAGTGCTGATGAGGAAACTAGAAGAAAGTAAATCTATCTATAGTCTATAGCAAAACCCAAACCTCCCCACACCCAATAAACTGTTGTTTTTCTGAGACAGCCTCGAACTCCCGATCACCCTGTTCCCAGCACCTGAATTGTGGGATTATAGGCGAGTGACACCCTGTCTGATTTTATGCACTGCCGGGATTGAGTTCGCGGCTTTGTGCACACCAGACATGAACTCTACCAACTGAGCTACTTTGCCAGGCCTCAATAATGTATTCTGGATTATATATTATTTCCCACAGTGGAGTAAAATAATGTCAATGCAATTGGCAAGAAAAGTTCATCAGTGTTTTGTTTGTTTGTTTGGTCTTTTTTGAGACAGGGTCTCCCATTGGTCCCAGCTGGCCTGGAGCTCACTGTGTAGACCTCTTCTTTGAGGTGCTCCAGCCCTATCCAATTAGTGCCTCATCCTTATGACTTCATTGACTCCTAATTACCATCTTAGAGGCCTTATTTCCAAGTGTCATCAGATTGGAGTTAAGTCTTTTAGGGAGAAAAGACACAATGCAGTCCTGACCCTTGGTAAGAAGACTCAGGATAAAGGCAAGCCAGAGAGCGAGCACCATAGGAGTGCACTGCTTTCAGAAACAAATCTAAGAAGTGATGGCCTGTTACTTCTGCTGTCTTATTGTAATCTAGATGTGGGTCAGTAAGCTTAGACACATTTGAGGGGAGAGGACTAGAAGGTTGTGAATATTAGAAAGAGTTTGGGGACTGAGAAGCTGTCTGTACCCCATTGTGTATAAGAGCTGTTCTTCTTTCTCATCCCGTGTTAGGTGCTGACTGCCTAAGCAGGCAGGAAGGCAGGCGATCCCACTGAGGAAGAAGAACCTACAGGACAGCACTCCCAGACCAAGGGCTATTTATTTATTTATTTATTTATTTTTATTATTATTTATTTTTGTATGTGTATGAATATATTGTGTGCATGCAGGTCTGTGCACCCGTGTCGTGCAATGCCGCGGAGGTCAGAAGAGGGTCTCAGATTCCCCTGGAACTGGAGTTCTCCTGGAATTGGAGTTACAGACGGTTCTTAGCTGCCATGTGGGTGCTGGGGATCGAACCCGGGTCCTCTGCAAGAGTGTTGGTGCTCTTAACTGCTAGGCTATCTCTCCAGCCCCACTAAGACTGATGACAGGCAAAATAATTCTTGGCTAGGCTGAAGAGTGGATGCTTATAGTTCCTACACTTTGGAAGTAGAGGCAGGAGGATTGCTGTATGTTTGAGGTCAGCAAAGGCTGCCTAGCAGGACTGTCTCATACACAAGACAAGCAAAAAACCCACAAAAAAAAAAAAAATCCTAAAGGAAACAAAACCAAATAAACAAAAATTACAACTCTCTCAAAAACAACAACAAAAAAGCAAAGTAATTTCTGAAATTTGTCAACTTACGGTCTTTCTCCAAGAGCTAAGGGAAGATTTACATGCAAATGGTTTTGAAGGGGAAGCTGAGAACTGGCAGAAGTGTGTGTGTGTGTGTGTGTGTGTGTGTGTGTGTGTGTGTGTTGGGGTAATGCTCCTTAAGGGTGGGCTGTCAGGTAGTCACCACCACAGACAGCTTGAACTCTGCCCCTTTGGGAACCCTGGCCATCAGCACAGACCGTATTTCCACTAAAAGGCAAGAGGGTTTATTTCATTTTCAGCTCCCTCTTCCTGTTGGTGGAGAGAGGCTCCCGGGGTTTTAACTCTTCAGCACTTCTGCCTTCCTTTGCATGGGGTGACCCTGCATCTGGTGCTGGAGAAAGCCCCGCAGGAAGGTCACAGATATTGAGAATAAGCAGCTGTCAGAGAACAGAATATGGAATGTGGCCACGTCAGCCAGAAACAGCACAGCCACCCGCTCATGCCAAACATGCTTATGGTTTTCAGTAGCTATATAAAAAAATGTAAAAGAACAGATGTAATTAATTTTATATCTCATGTTTAATTCAATGTGTCTAATGCAATAAATAGTCATTGAAATCCAGCGTGCGTTTGACATGCATGACCTCAGCTTGCCTTACCCACCTGCCCAGGCGAGGGCCGTGTGGTTGTGTTTACCCTTTGGAGAGTGTAGCTCTTATGTATTTGTGGACTATCTGTACCATCGCTTAGGAGTTTCAGTGGGTTTTTGTAAAACTTAAGTGAAGTCACCAACCTAGACCCAGCATCAGTAGGATGCTACAGCTTACTAATAGGTATTGATTCCTGGCAGCATCAAAGGGAAATATAGACTTAAGTGTGGTGTGGTATGATCGGTACTTTGAAAGGTTGTACTGGCTTTATAGACTGTGTTAGAAGTTTGTCACCTAAGGGGACTGGAGAGATGGCTTAGCAGTTTAGAGTACTGGATGCTCTTGCAGAGGACCTGGATTTGGTTCCCAGCACCCATGTGATGGCTAATAACTCCAGTTTCAGGGGATCTGATGCTGTCTTCTGTCCTCTGTGGGCATTGCATGACATGGGTGCACTTATATACATTCAGGCATTTTACTCATGTACATAAAATAAATATAACAAAATAGTAAAGGTTTTTCACTCAAGATATATGGGTCCTGTGTCCCCATTCATATCAACTCTAGCCCCCAAGGGACCCTAATCTAATCAAGATTAGACCCTTCCTGAACTAATGCAGCTCAGGAACAAAGCAAACATCAGTCAGCTTCAAGGAAGATGTGCTCTGAGCGTGAGACAGGACAACGCAGGTCAGTTTGTGGAATCCTGTCAGCAAAGCTACTGTTAAACATAACTGAGACACTTTGGCAAACAAAAGCGGGAAGAATGCAGTCAGCCCAGCCTGAGAGGCAAAACCGCCAGGAAGTGGTTCCAGAAAACAGCTACACCCACTTACACCTCCTCTCCTGCAGGGCACAGGCTCTCTGCCTAAGTGCTCCCGGGACTGTCCAGACTTGATCCCAAAGGCTAAGCAAAGCCTTCAGCCACAGCCATCAGAGTCACAGTCCCTTAGAAAGCCACATCTTCTGGTCTCCTTGCATTTGGCCACTTCTGAATGCACTGACCTTCCTTCCCAGCATTGTGATCAGAACAGAGCTTGTTTGCAGCCAAGCCATCCCTGAAAATATTGGAAGGGGTGGGAGTTTGTGTGGTTCAGCATTAGAGACCCTAACATACACCTAGACCCCTCCTTTACTTTTCAAAGTGAATCCACTCAACCAGGGATTTCTAAAGTGGGTCACTTGTTCTTTGGTAAATGTTTTTAAGTGCACCCCCGTATTGTGCATTCCCCACAGAGGTCAGAAGAAGGTGTAGGATCTCCTAGAATTGGAGTTATGGAGAGTTGCTAGCTGCCATGTGGGTGCTGGGAATCAAATCCAGGGCCTCTGCAAGAACAGCCAGCGCTGCTCTTAACATCTGAGCCATCTCTCCAGCCCCTCCACCTTTATTTTCTTGAGATATGGTCTCTTGGTCTCTCACTGAAACCCGAGCTCCGTGGTTGGGCTACAATGACTATGTACAAGCCCCAGGGCTCTGCCTGTCTCCACATCCCAGGGCTGGGGTGACAGAGCACACTGCTGTGCTGTGCTGAGCTTCTGTGTGGTGCTGCACATCTCAACTCGGGTCGTCATGCTTGTGTGGCGAGCACTTTGCTTGGGAAGCCGTCTCCCTAATCCCCTAGTTTCTTACTATAAGACTTGACTGTCAGATAAATAAGCAAATCTTTCATTTTCCCTCTAGGAATACTAAGTTTGGCACTATGAAGGGGACTGGGAGGTCACTGGTAACTTTTACTTTGACAGACCTTAGAGTATGGAGGGAAGAAGATCAACACGTAAGAAAGAAGGTAAATCATGTGTAAATTATGACCTGTGCTTTGTGATGTTGCAGTTTGAATAGGAAGTGTCTGTGCAGGCTCAGGAGTCTGAACACCTGCTCCTCAGCTCAGGGTGTTTGGGGAGGTCCAGGAGCTTTAGGAGGTGGGGCCTTGCTGGAGGAAGTGCGTCACTGGGGGCTTTGAGGCTTTATGGGCCGGACCCACTTGCTGTTCTCTCTCTTCTTGTGTGTGGGTACAATGTCGTCCACCAGCTTCCGATTCAGCTTCATTCCTGTCAGTCGTCAAGCCTCCTCGCCACGGTGAGCTCCATCCCTACGGAACTATGAGAACAAATAAACCTTTTCTCCCCTAAGTTTCTTTTTCTCTGTCAGGGTATAATATTGTAGCGAGAGAAAAGAAGCTAATATTGTTGGCATCAAGGCCCATTTCAGGGTGGGTGGCTGTGGTGGGGGTGGGGGGGAGGGAGGGGGTGGGGTGCTCTGGGGATGGTCTCCAGCGGTGGGCGTGGTGGCATAGCCCTTTAATTCCACCACTCAGGAGGCAGGCAGATGTCTGTGAGATTGAGGCCAGCTGGGGCTACTGGGAGACTCTGTCTCAAACCCTGCCTGCCACCCGTGGAAAGAAAGAAGAGGGGAAGGAAAGAAGGAAGGAAGGAAGGAAGGAAGGAAGGAAGGAAGGAAGGAAGGAAGGAGGAAGGAAGGAAGGAAAAGCAAGCCTGCCTGCTCTGGATGCTCCAGCCAGCAAGGAGTGGGCAGAGGTGCAGGTGGGCAGAGGTACAAGTGGGCAGAGGTACAGGTGGGCAGAGGTGCAGGTGGGCAGAGATGCAGGTGGGCAGAGGTACAGGTGGGCAGAGGTGCAGGTGGGCAGAGGTACAGGTGGGCAGAGGTACAGGTGGGCAGAGGTGCAGGTGGGCAGAGATGCAGGTGGGCAGAGGTACAGGTGGGCAGAGGTACAGGTGGGCAGAGATGCAGGTGGGCAGAGGTACAGGTGGGCAGAGGTGCAGGTGGGCAGAGGTGCAGGTGGGCAGAGGTACAGGTGGGCAGAGGTGCAGGTGGGCAGAGGTGCAGGTGGGCAGAGGTGCAGGTGGGCAGAGGTGCAGGTGGGCAGAGGTGCAGGTGGGCAGAGGTGCAGGTGGGCAGAGGTGCAGGTGGGCAGAGGTGCAGGTGGGCAGAGGTGCAGGTGGGCAGAGGTGCAGGTGGGCAGAGGTGCAGGTGGGCAGAGGTGCAGGTGGGCAGAGGTGCAGGTGGGCAGAGGTGCAGGTGGGCAGAGGTGCAGGTGGGCAGAGGTGCAGGTGGGCAGAGGTGCAGGTGGGCAGAGGTGCAGGTGGGCAGAGGTGCAGGTGGGCAGAGGTGCAGGTGGGCAGAGGTGCAGGTGGGCAGAGGTGCAGGTGGGCAGAGGTGCAGGTGGGCAGAGGTGCAGGTGGGCAGAGGTGCAGGTGGGCAGAGGTGCAGGTGGGCAGAGGTGCAGGTGGGCAGAGGTGCAGGTGGGCAGAGGTACAGGTCGGCAGAGGTGCAGGTGGGCAGAGGTGCAGGTGGGCAGAGGTGCAGGTGGGCAGAGGTGCAGGTGGGCAGAGGTGCAGGTGGGCAGAGGTACAGGTGGGCAGAGGTGCAGGTGGGCAGAGGTGCAGGTGGGCAGAGGTGCAGGTGGGCAGAGGTGCAGGTGGGCAGAGGGGCAGGTGGGCAGAGGTGCAGGTGGGCAGAGGTGCAGGTGGGCAGAGGTGCAGGTGGGCAGAGGTGCAGGTGGGCAGAGGTGCAGGTGGGCAGAGGTGCAGGTGGGCAGGCTGCAACTTGCAAAAGTGTGCCAGCTCCCATGCTGTGGGAGCTGCAGAAGCTGCCGGGAAAGGCATGTGTCCTGAAGTGGATGAGCTGCAGGGACAGGGTGAGTTGGCAGCTGGGTAGAGCTGGGCATGTTGGTGAACCAGTCAGTGCTGGAGTAAGGCAGTTGTGGAGACCTGGGCAACAGGGACGAACCAGGAGCCAGCTCCCTTAGGAGTACCCAGCGAGGCATGTTTAGCCTTGAGGCAGATCAGTGCATTAGGCTCAGAAAGTGACAAAAGAAAACACGCAGGCAGAGCACTCCAAGCTCCAGGCCAATGACTCTGCAGCAGCTTGAGACAGAGGAAGAAAACCGGAAGAAAGCTGCAGGACTGCACGCGGAAGCAGGGACAGACTGGGCCCGGGTTGGAAAACCCCAGGCAGGGCTTTCTTTGTGCCATTTTTATTGGTCTGATGGGCTTGAAATTGCTCGCATAGTTCTAACTTCGAAGTACACCCCAGGCGAAGCTTGGTATAGAGGAAGGAGTTAGGCAGCAACAGATTTGAAGGGTAAACAGATGATGGATGGACAGAGATCCTGGGACGTGATATACCTGTCTGCTGACTAAGGCACGGAATGAAATTAGGTCGGTCTGACGGCCTGCACTTAGCCGGGCCTGCATTCTTTCTGTACTCACATCACACACTGCTCAGACACCACCTTCCATCCTCACCAACATTCTTGTGTCTGGGGCCTTGGTCATTTGTTTCCTGAGCTATCGTGGAAATGGGATTTACCCGGGGAAGAATCCAGTAAAGGGGGGCCGTACCTGCTGCCCTGCCGTGCATTTCTCGATGGTTGCCCCGGGGTTTCCACACCGTGCTGCGGGACCAGAGCAGACGCGGATGGGATGTAACCAGAGAGTGGGACACAGGTGGGAACCAGCTCTGCGGTACATGTGACCTGGAAGCTAATGGGAAATTCTACTTCCCTCCTCTTGCTTAGGGGGAGTACCGCAATTCCTCCTGCTCAGAGGAGAACCCCAATTTGTCTCAGAAGATGATGGACTGGATAAACTGCTGTGCTGTCTCTCAGCTGTGGCCGACCCCCTCTTCCCAGGGTCCTCACTCTTCCGTGCCTCCCCACGGCTCTGCTTTCTACCCTTCCCTTGCCTTGTCTCTGCCTCCTATGGATTGCACCCCTAATAAAGTAGTGGCCAAGATCTGGGGACCAGTGTTGGAATGGTCCGGGCCTTAGAGGTCGACAGCTGCAAGCCCAGTTTTAGCCAACAGGCACATGTGGTTCCAATTATGATGTGGTGTAAGCATAAAATTCACACCAGATTTGAAGACACAGTAGAACACAAGTTGCAAGGTAGCTCATGAGCTTTTGTTTTTGAGTTGAGATCTTGCTGTGTTGCCCAGGCTGGCTCAAGCTAACCCTCCTATCCCAGCCTTGCAGGCAGCTGACTGTAGGTGGTTACCACCATGACCAACTTTTCATTAACTTTTTTTTTTTTTTATTAATTTTATTTATTTCTGTATGTGTATGAATGCACTGCCTGCATGCAAGTCTGTGCACCCGTGTCGTGCAACGCCACGGAGGTCAGAAGAGGGTCTCGGATTCCCCTGGAGCTGGAGCTCTCCTGGAATTGGAGTTTCAGATGGCTCTCGGCCGCCATGTGGGTGCTGGGGATCGAACCCGGGTCCTCTGTAAGAGCAGTCGGTGCTCCCAACCGCTAGGCCATCTCTCCAGCCCTCATTAACTTTTAAAAACATTTATTGCATGAAGAAATGATAGGTGGTTGTATTGGATTAAACAAGATATACAACTGAGGTTAATTTCACTTGATTCCTTTAACCTATTAAGATGGTTCATAGTCTCCTGGCTACCATTTGCTTAGAGTTTGTAGACACTACCTCTGATGTAGTTTTAAAATTCATGGCAACATCTGGCAGTCCACCATGTCCTTTTAACCTTTCAGTGCTTATTTTATTTTCTATGATTTCTTTGAAAAATTATTATTTTAAAAGATTTTATATTTATTTGGATATGTGGATGTCTGTGTGTAGGTTTGTACAATGAGCACAGCAAAAGCCAGAAGAGGATATGTCAGATCCTGCAGAGATGGAATCACAGGTGGCTGTGAGCTGCTCAGTATAGGAGCTGGGAACTGAACTTGGGTCCTCTTCAAGAGCATCAGATACTCTTTAACTGATGACCTATTTCTCTAGAGCTATTTTATTTGTAATTATGTGTATGTATGTGCACCTGTGTGGGGATATGTGCACATGAGTGCAGGTGGCCACAGAGCCTAGAGGCATCAGATCTCCTACCTGCTCCATCTCTCTACCCCAGATGACCATTTATCTTTGCGAACACTTCATTTTCTTCTGAGATAGGATTCCCTACATTGCCTAGGCAGGCCTCAAACTTGATGTTTTCCCACCATAGCACCCCCACCCCCAGTACTGGGGAACAAGTACACAGCACTGCACCCGGTAATGCTTAATTTTGCAGGAGGCTAGGTTTATAATTTGAGCTAGCAATGAGGTGATCTCTATTTGATACCCTGCCACATGTAATGTGATAAATGCAATAGGTGTTGAAAGACTGGCAGTTTTATAAGCATTAATTTCTGGGTATATTTTGTTATATATATTTTTCAAGGCATAACTGAATATCCGTCTTGAGCACAGAGCCTAAGGATTAACTTGTGGGTTTTTCTTTTTACCCCACCAGCTATTATCAGTTACGGCTTGTGATTTGATGGCTGAATTAAGTTTGTTGCAGGGTTTTGCCCTGCTGCGGTCTCCGGAATTCCCCGTGGCTTTCCTGCCAGGCTATTTCCTCACCGAATAGTCTTATTAAGGGCTCATGCACTTGATGTTGGCTACACACTCTGTCCAGAGCAAGTCAGATAGCTGTGGATTTTATTCTGTTCTATAAAAAGATAAGGCTCTGGCTTCCACTTACATTCCTTCTTAGGGAATTTTGTTCTGGCTGGATGGAAATATTGTTAAACACAATTTGGTAAGAAGTTGCTGGAGGGGCAAGAATTGAGGGAGTTTGTATTCAGAAGGAGTGGGACTCGAGGGGAAGGAGTGACAGAGGGTTAGCCAGCAGCTGCCGCTGGAAAGGATGGGGCCGATTCGAAGAAGACAGGGGGAGCACTGGTTTTGAAACACCAAATGAAAAGAAAAGCACCTGCCATCACTCCAGCCTGAAAGATACATTTTTCATTTTAACTATAAGTCACCGTGAGAGCAGGGGATATCATCTATACTTTGGCAATCAGCTCATCGCTAAAGAGAATCATGGAATCATCGGCCAGGATTTTGAAGCACTGACTTAGGACTGTCAGTTGCCACAGGGGATTTAAAGATGACCCACCCCGACAGTCTTTCAGCAGTCGTGACACTGAGTCTGTCTCATAGTGAGAGTCAGAGGTGAGCTTCATATGCCACAGGTTTTTTTTTAATTGTCCTTCTTTTCTAATCTTTTAGTTTGTTTCCTTTGAAGTTTTGTTTCTTTTATACTGAAATGAAAGAAATTAATGTAGAGAAACAATTCTATGAGGAGATTCAGACCGATAAGAGAAAAATTAATTAGAAGTTAATTAAAGATACACTCATGTCTGTGCTGATACTAAACTTTGTTCAAAAACGTACATTAGCAGAATGCTAGGGTAATCAGGACATGATTTATTTCAAACTAACATACCAGGCTCGGGTGTAGCTCAAGGGGACTGTGCTTGCCTGTGTATAGAGGGCCCTGGGTTCAACCACCACCACCACCACCACTACCACCACCACCACCATCACCACGAAACGCTCAGTGTCCCTGGACTGTTGTGCATCTTTCAAGGGAAGATGGGAGTTACACCCAGTCAGTAATAGAAAGGAAGCCTCTGTCCTATCACGTCCCACCAGAAGTTCATTGCATGACTGCATTGAACTTGCTCAGTACTGAGTGGCAATTGTGACAGCAATTCTAAGGGCTTTCTTAACCCTTTGGTGCATGGAAGACTGCAACCACAGACAGGTCCAATTTAGTTTTATGCTAGCCATCCTTTAAAAACCAATGTTAACTTTTACTTTTCATAAAAATATGATCACTTTGCTAACATTCTTATGATTAGGGATAGATTATCACAGATAGAGAATATAAAAGAAAATAAACTCTCTTCCAAGAACCCCCCCATCTCTCTCTGTCTGTCTCTCTGAATCAAGGTAAACTATACTACACTATTAATAGCAAGCATCACTAAGGCAGCCACTTTTGGAGATTATAATGCATTAAAGGGTTGATATCTGAGCTGGGTATGGAGGATGGGACCTGACTTACCTGGAGGGACATGCTTGAGTGTGTGGCTTGTAAGAGCTAGACTTTTTCCTCCCACATCTAACCCAGGCTGGACCCTCTCAAGCCCTCCGTAAATATTTGCAGGATGATTACAGGGTGGAGCACTAGACTATGTCTTGGTGGCACTGCCAGCTCAACGAAGAAAGCCTAGTGGCACCATCTGTGTGTGGCCCTGGGAAGGAAGCAGGTGGCAGCTGAAGAGCGCATAAGAGACTGAGCACATGGGGGAGTGGCCCAAGCTTTCTGGTACATTCTGGTACATTCTTCCACTGACTGTTGTTTGGCCTTAATGAGTGCTTCAATGAGAGGCATGTCAGACATGCCTATGTGGGAGAGGGTGATCCAGAAGAAGGGAGCGGGGAGGGAGGAGGGGAGCCAGGAGCAGCAAAGGAACTGGGAAGACTCTTAAGAAGGAGAGCATCAGCCAGGTGTGGTGGCGCACACTTTAATCCTAGCACTTGGGAGGCAGAGGCAGGTGGATCTTTGTGAGTTCAAGGCCAGCCTGGTCTATAGGGTGAGTTCTAGGACAACTGGGGCTACAGGGAGACCCTGTCTCGAAAGACCAAAAAAAAGAGCATCAAAAGCAATGAAAAAATGTATATTTCAGTGATGAAGAAAATACTTAATGCTGATCTTTAAACAGATACCGTGAAGTAAAAGAATGTTTGCTTGTGGGGTAAGGTATGGATAGTCCCGCACTTTGAGGACAGGAAACGGCCTGAGGCCTTTGTGTCAGTGTTCATGATAAAGGTTTTTGCATGCATCATCTCCTCTGACCTCATAATAAATTACTAACACTTGAGCCTACAGTGCCTCATACAGAAAGTAGTAGCAGAAAAACCTTTGGTTATTTTTTTGGTTTGGAATAATTCTGTAAGTACTATGCAAATGTGCTTAGCATGAGTTTCAAATGCCAAAGAAGGAAGGAGAAGTCAGGAAAATTTACCACCAATCCAGATTACGTCCCATTATCTCTTTCCTTCAAGTGTGTAATTACCATTAGCACTTGATTTGTGGACTTCTATTTATATGTATTATAATTATACATGTATTTAACTTTTAAATATGAAGGTATTTGTTGATGCATATAATTCATTGGAACACAAATATGAAATAGTTTCAATTTAAAAAATGACTTTCATACAAGTGTAATATTCTGAACTTTCCTTTTTTTGTTGGGTGATATGTAGCCTCTATGGTGAAATCTCAGCCTTTAGCTTTACTGGAAATTTCATTTATTGAAGTGGTTTCATTTTGGTATCAATGTTCTGTTTGTTTTAAAGTTGTAGTCTTGGGCTGGAGAGATGGCCTAGCGGTTAAGAGTGCCGTCTGCTCTTGCAGAGGATCAGGGCTCGATCCCCAGCACCCACATGGCGGCTGAGAACTATCTTTAACTCCAGTTCCAGGGGAATCCGACACCCTCTCTGACCTCCGAGGCATTGCAGGACACGGGTGCACAAACCTACATGCAGACAGTACATTCATACATATACAAAAATAATAATAATAATAAAATAAAGTTGTAGTCTTAAATGCAATCCAGAACATTTCTTCTCCAGCCCTGCAGAGGCTAGCTATAGTTTGGCTCTAGCTGTGTGGGTCTGTGTGTGAGCAGAGTGGGTGCTCGCTTGAAGCTTTTCTGTGGTCCCTTGGATTTGCTCTTCTAGTTCCTGTGACATCGATGAGATTGGTGAAGGGTTAATATGCCCTTTGCAAGTCTAGTTTCTGCTGTGTGTTGATTGACATGATTTGTCTTTTGTTATATTTAGATATGCTTTCCCACCAAGGAATCTGCTTTCATCTTTTTCTCCTTCAATACTAGGGATTGAACGTAGGGTCTGGCATATGCTTTACTAGTGAGCCATATCCTCAGTCCTGTGGAGACAAGCCCTCACTAAATTGTCTTGATCTTGCTACGTGACCCAGGCTGGCCTTAAGCTCGCAATCCTCTTGCCCTACAGTAGCTGGGGCTACAGGTGGGTGTCACATTCTCAGTCGCAATGGAGTATATAGTTCCCTGCTCAACTATGGAGGTTCTAGGAAGACTTCAACCTGTGTCAAACTTGATGTGCTTGTCAAACTGTCTACCTTTCAGGCTGGCAAACATATGTGAGATCCCATCTTGCATGACTGTCAGAAAGCAAGAACCTGATTGACGGGCAACTTGGACTCGGCTTCCCCTTTACCTCTCTGTTCCCTTCTTCCACGTCTCTGGAGTTCTCTTCAGAGGGAGCACAGACCAGGTCAGAGTTGCCAGGTAAACCAACAGCAGACCAGGAATGCAGTGCCAGTCTTGTGGCAAACCTGCTTGTTGCAAGTGATTCTCTATGACCCTTGGTGGGGATTTTCTACCTTGTCTTGAGGAGAGAAGACCGTCTCCTCCCCTTCAGATGGGGACTAGTTAATGTGGGATTTTTCCCACTCTTGGTGTATGACTCCTTCCCCTCCCAGGTCTGCTTTGACCTAGACTGGTGGTGGCAGGAGATTCTGCACTCTCTTGCTTTAAAGTCTATGGGAAGGTCTGGAGAGATGGCATGGTGGTTAAGAGCCTGTACTGCTTTTCCAGTGGATTAAGTTTAATTCTCAGCCCCCTATGTCCAGCTGCTGACAGATGCCTAAAACTCCAGCTCTAGGGGATACGGCCTCTTACAGACACCTTCATTCACACACACACACACACACACACACACACACACACACACACACACACACACACACACAGATACAATAATTAATAAAAACATCTTGGAGGCCTGGAGGAAAGGAGGTGGTAGCTAAAACAGAGTGCCTGGTGCTGTCTGTCTTCAGTGCCGACCTGCAGGTGGAATTCTGCATCATGAGGAATCTTCAAGCTGACCTTGCGTTTCATGTCCTTAGACAGCAGAACTTGCTTCCGTGCTGGTTGTCCTCTGCCTAAGATCTCTTCTCCTCTCCTGCCTGCAGTGTCCACTAGAAAGCAGACTTCCTTCAGCTGCACCATCTTGGCTCCTCAGCCTTCTTGGATTGAGTTGTTTTGACTATGAGGAGGTACTGGTGGGAGGTTGCTGAGTGGTAGACAAAGGAGTTGGGTATTGATAATCCTCATCGCTGTTCCAACCCTGGCTCCTCCCAGGTCCAGCTGGAACTGGCTGGCCCTGCTGATTATGCTCCAGTGTCCACTCCTTCCTTCTGCTTCCTTCCTTCTCACTGGGGCCAGTCCCTGAGCAAGGTACTGTCTTGTGCTAGTTCCCTGGACCCATGCTCTTCCTTTAACCTTGTCCTCACCTCTGCAAAGATTCTCGTTATTAAAACAATTTCAGTTAGATCCTTGAGTGGATCATCTGTTTCCTGATGTGATCAGGACAAATATGCTGCCTTATTCCATTAGCAAAATATCCCAAGGTCTTCCATGTCATTCCATAGATGTTTACTTAAAGGAAAATGTTGTATAATCCAATCAAGGGTGAATATCAGACATATCCAAATTGGGGAACATTCTACAAAATAACTGGATTGTGCTCTTCAAAAAATGTCAAGGGCACAAAGAGACATGAAAATGGAATGCAATGTCTGGTTCTGGAACAGGAAAAACAAGTTTATAAATTTTACTGTAAATGATAAATTTGTACACAGATGTGCATGTATGTGTAGATTTATATATATATGTGACATGAATTCAGAATTGTGATGAGGGGCTGGAGAGATAGCCTAGTGGTTAAGAGCACCGACGCTCTTGCAGAGGACCCGGGTTCGATCCCCAGCACCCACATGGCGGCTAAGAACCGTCTGTAACTCCAATTCCAGGAGAACTCCAGTTCCAGGGGAATCTGAGACCCTCTTCTGACCTCCGCGGCATTGCACGACATGGGTGCACAGACCTGCATGCAGACAATACATTCATACACATACAAAAATAAATAATAATAAAAAAAATTAAAAAAAAGAATTGTGATGAAATATTAACTTTGAGACTCTATATGAAAAGTATTGAAGAATTTGTTGTATTAATATTGCAGCTTTTCTCTGTCTGAAATTATTTTAAAATGAAATGTTAGCACAATAATTGTATAGCGTTTCACAAACCTGCCTTGCCGGTGGCCATTTATTAGCCTGCTTCCCATTTTTCTTTCAATCCTAAGACAAACACTCTTGTACAGTGACTTTTCCGTACATGAGCCAGGACTATTGTTGACTGGAGTTGAAGTAAGAGAGCTGTTTAATCAAGGGCCATGTGCAATTTATATTTTGGTATATATTTTTGAATTGCCAAAGACTGCTTGGTAAACACCTATAATATATTGAAAATTATGAACAAGGTTTTATTTAAAAATGTTCAACAATAACCTGTACAAACAGGGTCTTTCAAACAGATAAAATTTAGATCTTAGACTTCAGGAGGTTATCCAGCTCCATATTACCTGTATGCATTAATTTTTCTCTGATACTCTATTACCTGCATGTTCTATACCCTCTGTTTTGGGGCTCCTGGCCTACTGCACAGGTCTACCTCTCTGAAATCCATTTAATCAGAAGGACTAACCAATTTTCTTTACAAGGGCAAACAAGTTAAAATACTATTTTCAGCAATTGGATATGAATGTTTTTTGTCAAGCATAACACTGCTTCTTCCCATAAGCAAATATAATCACGGCTCAAATATAAAGTTTCTGGAAAATCATTAAGTGAGCAGATATCAAAGTCGAATTGAAGACTTGACAACATCACCACTCAGGCTGCAGAACACATCTGTATGCAAAATGTCAAAGATGAAAGAAAGCTGGAAACATCTGGTCCACCTTCTTCTGTTGTGGAGCACAAACTGTGGTATATAGCAAGAATGCATTGACTGAAATGTTGCTGCCCACAGCTGGCAGAATCAGAACCCCAATGGTCTGACTTTAAAAGTGCTCATTATGGCTTTATATCTGATCAACTTGGGCTGTCTTTTAAGGATCGATTTCATTTTAATATATATGTATAAGTGTGTGTGTGTACAAGTGTACAGGTACCTGCAGAGGCAAGAAGAGGGCTTCAGATTCTCTAAGGCTGGAGTTACAGGCAGTTGTGAACTGCCCAACATGGGTGCTGGGAACCAAAATCAGGTCCTTGAAGAAGCAGTGAGGGTTCTTAAATGCTGAGCCATTTCACCAGCCCCAACATGGGAGGTCTCTAGTCTGTGCCATGGAACAAGGTCTGGATCTGGTAAAGCCCCAAGTAGTGAGATTAGGGAGCTTGAAAAACATTTCTAGTACCTCTGAAGTATTTACCTAGGATGTTCTCATGAATGGTACATAACATGCACAGAGCCACAGGATCCAGACCTGGTAAACTGTCTGTTCTCCCTCCTTTTCAATTCCTGAGAAATGTGTGAAAAGACAACAGAAAGCTTGAGGTTATTACAGATTCTTAGCATCGTGTGTCAGCCCCCTTAGTTTGCCCATGGGATAAGTTAGCATGTTTTATTCACATTAAATGTTACTGTATTTGGAAATGGTTAGATCCGCCTAGATAATTTGTAGAGCTAAAACTTGGATGAGTAATTCCCTAATTCTCTTCCTAGTGGCAAAATTCAAACTAAGATTAGTCCATTCAGTTTCTAAAATTATAATTCTCTGAGTGTTTATGGCACAATAAGATGAGCTATCACACAAGTGTTGGGGCCATCCACGCTCGATGCTGCCAAAACATTAGTATTTTGCCTTGGAAATGTATTTCTGTGTTTATTTGGATGTGGATATATATAGCATTCTGGAAGGTGGGAGAATTTCATCAGGAATCAAGTTTGACTGCAACTAGAACATGCCTGTACTTTCTGTGTCCTTGCAGGATCGTTTTTGCAGAAGGTATTGGGGATTGAGAAAATTCCACGAGTATAGAAGAACATTTTATAGCAGTGTGTGGTTAATTTGCTAACGGTCTGACCTTCAAGACAAGGAGAATGGGGAGTGTGTGAAGGACAGTTTCAATCCCAAGGATCGCTGGGGTGGGTCACCATTGGGTTGAAGAGATTATTTAGATCAATCTGGGTAGTGGGTGGCCCCGAGGATGCAGCTGGTAGAGAGTTAAAGAGTGGGTGGTCAGTCCCCACACAGATAAGTATGGCCCAACTAAGGTTTTTGACCCTGCCCATACAACTTTCTCCATTTCAGAAAAACACTTTGATATACCCATTATTAACATTCATTGATAAAATAATCTATGTAGAAAATTTTTTTTAAATGAATATGCAGCACTAGGGAGGTGGCTCAGCAGGCAAAGTGCTTGCTACAGAGCTATGAAGACCAGAGTTTGGATTCCCAGCACCCAGGTGAAAGGCCAGTGTGGTGGTGCATGCCTGTAACCCCAGTGCTGGGAGCAGAGAGAAGGAGGCTCCTGTGGACCCTCAGCTGCTGGTGAGTCCTAGGTTAAGGTAGAGACTAATAGAAGCCAGAGCCAGACACCAACCTCTGGTCTCTACATACATATATTCATGCCAGCACACACACACACACATACATGCAAATACATACACACAAAATTAGAATGATTAATACACTAACATACAGCAGAATAGAAACTTTGCAATTTAAATGGGAACAAAACTAAAATGCAATATATATTTTACTGTATAATGTTTGTACACACCTACACTGGAACAATGTTCCTGAGAGTCTACTGCATATTAAACTCTCCCCGAAGCAGATCTCTTATCTATTAGTACTGTTCCCCCAAAGCCCATGAGGTGAGGATTTGGTCTCAGCTCATGGGAGGTTTTAAAACCATAATGGAAAGAAATTTAGGTCATATGGTCTTGAAGGAGATTTTGGGACCCCCTCAACATTCTCTCTCTCTCTCTCTCTCTCTCTCTCTCTCTCTCTCTCTCTTCCCAGTTGCATGATGGGTTTCCTTTGTCATATGCTCCTGCAAGGGTGTGTTATGCACTTGACACAGGCCCAAGGAGATCTCCCAAGACTAGCTGAAGTGCAGGAAGGTAGGTAGGAGCTGGGTGCTCCAGCAAGGCTGATTGTTGATTGACTTAATCTAGTTAATCCAGTTGTCTTTGGCTTAATTGCCTTTTGTGGCTGTGGAGGCGGAGTTATCCTCCCAGCTGGTATTAAAGGTAGGGTTGTGTGAGTCTTGAGATCTGAGATCTCCCAAGACCAGCTGAAGCACAGGTACCAGGCACAGGCTAAGGGCTAAAGAGCACACCTCCCCCTGGGATTACGAAAGCATCTGAAGGAGGCAAACGAAGCAAGCCT
The DNA here is from genome assembly GCA_009823505.1 of Rhizomys pruinosus. Taxonomy (NCBI): domain Eukaryota; kingdom Metazoa; phylum Chordata; class Mammalia; order Rodentia; family Spalacidae; genus Rhizomys; species Rhizomys pruinosus. The sequence goes on from VZQC01011351.1 coordinate 1,343,419, forward strand.
TCAACACAGTGAAAAGGCATTTGGGACTCACATTGGAATACAGGCAAGGAGAAGCCCATAAGCCAGGAACACGAAGAAGAGACAACACGGGAAAGGGGCAGGATAATCCCGCACCAAAATCTACCAACCCTATGGAAGATTCCTACAGTGGGATCCTCCTGGGGATGGCCCATGACACAGATATCAGAAACACAATTGTGAACATACTTAAAGAACTACAAGATTATAAAGAGCAAATCAAAGAACTAAGAAAAGAGAATGAAGAACTCAAGAAGGACCTAGAGAGAGAGAATGACAAACTCTGGGAGGAAGTAGAAACACTGAAAAGATCCCATGCTGAAAAAGATAAGGAAACCAACCAGCGAAGCAAAGAGCTACAAGAAGAGATTGAGAAGCTCCAAAAGAAAGTAGAAATACTAAAGAAATCAGAAGAAGAAATGAAAAAGGAAATCAAACATTCATCCAATCAAGAGGAAAGGAATGGAAAAAGCCTCAGAAGCAGAATGGAGGAAGCAGAGCAAAGAATATCAGACCTGGAAGATAACACAGAACAACTAAAAACCTCAAGGAAAGATTATGAAAAATATAAAAATACACAAAAGTAGAACAATCAGGAACTGTGGGACACTATGAAAAGATCAAACCTGCGCATCATAGGAATAGAGGAAGGAGAAGAATCCCAAGAGAATGGTATTGATCAGATCTTCAACAGAATAATAGATGAAAACTTCCCCAAACTAAAAAAGACAAACCAATACAAATACAAGAAGCACATAGAACTCCAAACAGACAAGATCAGAAAAGAAACTCTCCATGCCACATCATAGTTAAAATGCTAGACACCCAAAACAAAGACAAAATACTTAAAGCCACAAGAGAAAAACAACAAGTGACTTATGAGGGGAAACCTATCAGAATTACAACTGACTTCTCAGTGCAAACTATGAAAGCAAGAAGAACGTGGAGCAAAGCATTCCAGTGTTAAAGGACAATAGATGCCAACCCAGGTTACTATACCCAGCAAAAATGTCAATTATAGTTGAAGGAGAGAGAAAAACCTTCCATGACACAGGCCCAGGAGCAACTGGCCATGGTCTGAGACCTCCAAAACTATGAACCCAAATAGTAAACCTTTACTATTGTCAAGCTGATTTATCTCAGGTTATTTGTTATAGTAACAGAAAGCTGACTAGCACAGGTGGCGATGGGACAGTCTGCATTCCTCACAGGCTGCAGATGATGTTGATCCTGTGGACTCCTCATGTGGTAGCTTGGTTCAAAAAACACAGTGAAGGATTTGGAGAGATGGCTCAGAGGTTCAGTGTAGTGCACTGGCTGCTCTTGCAGGGATCTGAGTTAGGTTCCCAGAACCCACATGACTGCTAGCTACTGTTAGTAACTCCATTTCTAGGAGAGAACCTCTCTGGCCTCCACTGACATTGCATGTGGTGAACTTACACAATGCAGGGAAATACTCAGATAGACATAAACAAACAAATGAGTACAATAAAAATAGTGAAGACACTGGAGCACTGCACTACAGAGGAGAATGCTTACAAATGTAGCCAGACACAAGTTGTTGACTTGTGATTCAATTACCAGGTGCAGTGCTGCTCCTGTGAATTTCATCATTCAGAAAAGTCATGAACAATTCTAGGTAAGATTCTGATCAGCAGAAAGCCCACTTTCCCCTTGATTTGCACAGTATGGCATTCCTGCAAAAATACCTATTATTCATGTGTGAAATAAAATTAAATGCTGGACAAACTTGGGAATTTCTAACAAAATGTGTGAATCTTTCCTAGAGCGTGAAGTCCCTGTCTGTATGCAGCACTGTCCCCTCATGGTGTTGTCCAATTAAATGCTCGAAGTACACTTATGTCACTTCATTAACCCAAAACTGCCCAAGAAAACTTCCCAAGTGCTCTGGGGCACAGTGTGGGATTCATGGTCTGTAAGTCAAGGCAGAGCAAGGGTGTCAGTTTTCTAATGAACAGTTGTGGCAGAAACCGATTCTAATGGTTAGACAGATATATCCAGGCTTAAGTGCTACAGTGTCTTGGAAATAGGTCAGCCTGGACCCTCTCTGACCTTGGTTCTTTTCTTAGGCTAGAAATGTCACTTCCAACCTGTTTGGGAGGGGGCTCGACTAGAGCTCCCCTTTTAGGTGTAAAGGAGCCTGCACTTTAGCTGGAATTTTATTAAAATATACAGAGCTAGGTGTCTGCATCTCCAATAAACTTTCAGCTACCATACCAGTTCTGAGTAACAGAAGACAGGGCATGTGATTTGGTGGGACTGGTTGGAAGTGCAGTTTACAAACAGCAGCAGCATGGACTGAGATCAGCTGAGGGCTTTAGGACAGGCAGCACCACCGAGATCTTTCTTTCCTCTTTGCAAGAATTCTTCCTTCCTCTGTGTTTAACCTCTTGACTCTATGAACACCAGGATGTTAAACTTCAGCTAGTAGTGACTGGTTCTTATCAGGTCTGGAATAGGGACAGAATGGGTAACATTTTTTTTTAATGGTCATTTCAAGTTTTGATGGTACAGTATAACCAGTGTAGAAGTTCTGCTTATGTCATGCAAGGATTTAATTAGCCATACTTTGACTTCTCAAAGCCAGATTGAAGATAACATCAGATTCAAATAATTACTTGCTGATGATTGAAATTTTTTCTTTGAAAATTGCCATTAGCCGGGCGTGGTGGCGAACGCCTTTAATCCTAGCACTTGGGAGGCAGAGGCAGGCAGGTCTTTGTGAGTTGAAGGCCAGCCTGGTCTACAGAGTGAGTTCCAGGACAGCTGGGACTACAGGGAGACCCTGTCTCGAAAAGACCAAGAAAAAAAAAAAAGCCATTAAGGGAAAGAATTATTTGGTTCTATGGTCCAAAAGACAGAGATACAACACAACTAGTATAAAACCCAGACTAGACAGCAACCCAGGACATGGTGTGTAAGGAGGTCCCTGCTTTACAGGGTTGTGTAAGCACACAGCCCACTGGGAGTGAGGACCCATGCTAAGACCTGTAGGGAAGACTTCCTGTTCACCTGGAAGAAGGGTCTTGGGCTGATCACCTGTGATGGAGAACCCTGTCTGATTCATAAGGTTTGTGGTTGGCCACAATAAACCCCAGTTACAGTCATTTTTGTCTTGAGTCTGCATGCTGGGCATGGAAGCCAGGACCTCGTGCATACTGGGCAGCGCTTTTCCACTGAGCTGAATTTCCAGCTCACCTTGCCAGACCTCATCTCAAAGACACAGAAAATTTTCAACCCTTCCCCCAGCAGATTTTTCCATTCCCTGTACCTAAACTTACTTCTTGGCTTCCTTACAGACATAATATTATTTAACCACACAATGACAGCCTGGATATTTCCTATTTTGAAGGGTGAGAACATCCAGGTTTAGTGACTAAAAGTAGCCCAAACAACCCAAAACAAAACATAAAAGTCTAAACCACAAACCAGTCCCCTTCCCTTTCACAGGACATGCAGTCACCATTAAGCCATGAAACATTTGTTATTTTTGAAAGGGAATTAGATCTCAGAGGCCAAAACCAATACCTGACATCCTGGTGCAGTCAAGAACGCACCCTGGCTGTCTCTCCCAGGATTTGGGCAGGCCAAGCACATCCACATCTGCAGCAGTGAGGCAAGGACATTTGGGATTTGGAAGCGGCACAGGGGAATGTAACGCCACCACCTTGCTGGGAGAACGTTGATTTCACTCTGAGTCACCTAATGATGTATTGCCAACTAAGGAACAAATTCAATTTATAGAAAAACCAACGTTATATTAGTGATAACAAAATCAAATGAAAAATCCAGTGCTCCTTATCAGCAACTGACTAGGCAGCCCTTCCCCAGGCTTCGTGAGCTGGGCTTTGGCAGTGGTACAGGCGTCCACACTGGGAAGGGTCCAGGCTTTGCTCTGAGCTCTTCGGAGGTTCTTAATAATTTTATACAGGGGCACCTTTATTGTGATTAAAAAAAACTTGTATTGTGCGTATATGCCTGTGAGCATATGTGCCCATGCGTGGGGGCCTAGGTGCTTGTGTGGAGAGGCCAGAATAGGCTGTGGGGATCCTCCTCTATCACTCTCTGTTATTACTATGAGGCAGGGTCTCCCTGAACCTAGGGCCAGAAGCCAGTAAGTTCCAGGGATCCTCTGTTTCCAGTTGCCTCAGAGCTGGGCACATGGGTTTTTGGGGGAACCCCTGGCTGTTTATATGGGTGCTGGGATCTGAACTCCAGTCCTCACGACTGTGGAGCAAGTGCTCTTAACCACTGAGCCATCTCTCCAGTCCCTTCATTGTCATTTTTCATCAGACCCACAAGTTGTAGGCAAGAGCAGATCATATCTCTCTATGTGAATATATCAACATAACTTGACCTGCCTGTGACACCAATGCCTGCATGTATTTATTTATCGTTTTTTAAAATTCAAAATCTGAAGAAGTTTTTCATGGCAGTGGATGCTGTCAACGCTCTCTCTGTATGCTGATCATATCCAGAGCTAACGTGCCCAGATCTCAATGTTCCCCTCTTTCTGTTGCTCTCAGTGTTTGGTAACACATATCTGGAGCAGTGAGTGTCAGTGCCCTCAGCCTTCCCCTCAGAGAGACTTTACTGGGTGTGTGTTCTAGGACCGGGCTGGGCTGGCCACTCTGCTCTAGTTCCTGCCTGGTGTGCATGTCCATAGCACAGCCCTTTCTCTCAGAAGTGGCCAGGTTTGATTTATACATTTTCGGGTTTTCGGTTGTTTTTAAGTGATATTATGGTCACTGAGCATTTTTCAAAGACAAGACTGATACATCAAACTATTAACAATGAGACTGACGATGACCCCTTTGCAAAATAGAGAGGAAAAATAGCCTGTTTGCAAAAGCCTATCAAAATAAGTTTAAACTCTCCACATAATTGAGAGAACAGAATTAATACAATGTGTAATAAAGCATTTTGCCTCTTTTAGTTTTTGGTAAATACATGGTATAGTGATGTCTTGTGGTGTCGGAATAGTACAGAGCAGTCACCTTTAGTCTTTTTTTTTTTTTTTATGTGTATGAATTTACTGTCTGCATGTAGGTTGGTGCACCATGTTGTGCAATGCCTCGGAGGTCAGAAGAGGGTGTCTGATTCCCCTGGAACTGGAGTTAAAGACGGTTCTTAGCTGCTATGTGGGTGCTGGGAATCGAACCCGGGTCCTCTGCAAGAGCAGTTGGTGCTCTTAACCCCTGAGCCATCTATCCAGCCCTACCTTTATTCTTAGAATCTAAGATAATTTAGTATTATACTGAGATCTCATTCATCTTGGTATTAGGGATTTGAAGTTTGTGATGATACAGAAAGGAATTTAATTAAGATTCTTGGCTTTACTAAGAGGGGAGGCTATTTATATGCCAGGGAATGATGTAATCGGAGTTTAGGAAGAGGTGTTTATGGTCTGGAGGGTAAATAATTGGATGATCTCTAGTAATTGAGCTTGTGTAGATCAAAACAAATGGCTTGACAGGCTGGGCTTCAAGGCTGCTTAGATGGACACTCTGATTTGCTAAGTAAAGAAATTCCATCAGGGTCCCCATTCCCACGTCTGATTGCTGTGTCCAGTTCTTTAGCTTGTGACCATGACCCCCCAAAGCGTCCTCTCCTCGGAAGCAGTGTGCCAGGATGGGGTCACTTCTCCCCTTTCCAGACAGCCTTTAATTCCAAGTTCTTGGTATTTCACTTTTACCCTTGAAGCAAAAGACCATGTTTCTAGGACAAGGGTGGAAACTTGTGTTTCTAAAGATGCACTTGGATGTGACAGAGCGAACAGATTCCCACGTGTTTTTCCCTGCATAAGGAGAATACAGTCACAAGTGTGGCCTGGGGTTATCCTCAGGCCTTGGGGGATGGAACAGATTTTAGAGGGCTCTACTGAGAACACAGACTGCTGAGTATGATATCGATTCAGCCAGTCTTATCTTTGACACCCTGTGCCCTGGGACAGGCTCCATATCCTCTCTGACTCAGTTTTCCTTGTCTATACGTCATTGAAAGTCTCTCCCTTTGTACAGGGCATTGAACTAGATGGTGCTCCTGAAAGTCAAAGGGAAGGTTAAAGAGATCAGAGGCAGTCGGGGGCGTTCGAGAAGTGGGGGTTCTGTGGGAAAGAATCCCAAGACTGCAGATGAGCATGTGTGTTGATGGGTAGGGGCTGGGCAGCCTTAGGGCTGTCTTCAGAGGGTGTGAGCAGAAGGTGCCCGCAGGGGGGGGGGCAAGAGAGGGCCATCATCAATGAGGAGGTAGAAGCTACCTGCGCCAGGGAGAAGGTGGATGGGACAGCAGACCAGCCCTGAGCCTAAATATCATGTGAGCGGTTAGCCTTTGATCCAGAGGTCCATGTGTGACTTTTCCTGTGGGGATAGGAAACAAATGTCTACCTACCACACGAAGGGAACTGATCAAAGGAGTGATTCTACCAAAGTCCAATTTGATGACCTGATGCATTTATTTGTGTCCCTTACAGCAAAGGGACGACTCAAAGGTGGTTGCATCACCCAAAGCCCAGCCCAGCCAGGGTGATGCGATATAAAAAAGCTGGGGAGTTTACCACAAAAGGCAGCCTGACCCTTCTTAGCAGCGCTTACTGCTATATAACCTTGGGGGAGGGGCCTTGTGAGTCTGAATTCTCAGGGACTTGCTGAGACTTGTGAATTATTTACTTCCCGAGTCTTAATGACCTTCCTTCCAGGAGAGGATGCTTCAATTCAGAGAAAATTTCTCAGTGACAGGTGGAAAGGTATCTGTTAAACGTTTTAAAGCATTTAATTGAGCAACTGGTGACTTTGGAAACACCAAGTCAGAAATTCTGCCAGGGAAGCTTGGGGAGACAGTGGCAGTTGGGCGGCCCCAGAAGTAGCTGAATTGTGACTTCTTAATCATGGTCGGGACATCACTGTATTTGGTCTGTTCTGTTCGGGAAAATCCCTGGTTCTATTTCCAGTTATGTAGCAATTCTAGTTAGTTTCTGGCTTCTGATTGGCTAGCAGTTTCACTTTTCTTTAGCCGTTTAAATAGCCCAAGTGAAGTTTCACTTATCCTCTCAAGCCAAGCAGAGTCTTCACTTCCGAGGTTCCTTGCTCCGTTTGCTGAGGGAATCTCCGTTTTCATTTACTTTAACAATGAAAAGCACCTTTCATTATAGAGCTATAAATGAATATGCGCACACATTCTTACCTTCCTTTGTTTATTGAGTGCTGACCAGTGGCTCAGCTGTGAAGGATCAACAAGAGGGACCTCTGGCCAAGAGGCTTCATTCATCGTTTAGGGTAAGGACATCATTGTCAATGAACACAGTAGTGTGTGTGTGTGACCCCCTCCTTGCCTAATTGACCTGGTCTTGGAAGGATAGTTGTCTCCTTTCTAGAAGTTGAGGTGCTGGCCGTCTTTGCCCGAGTCCGCTGCATTTGAGTTTGGAAGTGCGTCACCGTGTAAGCTTCCCACCCATGGAGCTGCTTGGGCAAACTGGGCCTGTCCCACCCCAGGTTTGGCTGCCTTTCTAGTTCTCGGTTGGGAGGAAGCCACAGATCCTCAGTCCTTTTCCTGGATCCTGTTGAGCACTGTTCCAGCTTTGACTGTCTTTGATCTTCCTCAGGTGTCGGTGCACAGCCTAGGGCTGCCCGGCTGTAGGCACGGCAGCTTTAATCTTGTCGATCACCCCATCTCACCCTGATGCTAATTTCTGTTTCGTCCACAGTGGATCTGAAGCCTCTGGCCTTTGCTCCCTGGAGGAAGATAAAAATAATTTAAATGAGGCCAGGCAACTAGTAAGTGGAAGGCCAAGGAATTCAAGCTGGTGTGACTCTAGAGTCCACGCTCACAGTCGCCACACCCGCCATCTTTCTTCCCATGTTATGTAAGCACTCGGTCTCTTTCATGTCTAGTGCTTAGGATGGTTGCTCTTAGCAAATTTATATTTAGTTCACATTACCATTGCTTTGTGTTCTCCGGCATTCTGCCAGCCATCTGTCCTCCCTCTTCTACCCGCCCCCTCCCTCCTTCTCCTGGGAAGCCTTTGGGATCCCCACTGCTTGGCATCTGACTTCTCCAGAGTGTGTGAGCCAAGAGATCAGGATGGAATCCTTTTACAGCCTTCCTTGGAAACCACTCGGTGTCCCTGCTGCTGTCTGTGTTCTGTTGGCTACACAGGGCCATGGCTCATTCAATACTGGAGGGGGATAAACAAACAAACATGGTGGGCTAATGATCACCGGAGCAGCTTTGGAAAAGGTTCCACACCGACTCATCGATCATCTTCCTGCATTTAGCTTTACATCTTTTTTTTTTCTTTTTTATTATTAATTTTATTTATTTCTGTATGTGTATGAATGTACTGTCTGCATGCAAGTCTGTGCACCCCTGTAGTGCAATGCCGCGGAGGTCAGAAGAGGGTGTCGGAATACCCTGGACCTGGAGTTCTCCTGGAATTGGAGTTTCAGACGCTTCTCAGCCGCCATGTGGGTGCTGGGGATCGAACCCGGCTCCTACTTTCTGTTGTAATTCGACTTCTGATTCTAAGCCTTTCAAGGGTTTGGCCAAAAGCTCAGGCAACTTTATAGCCTTGTTTCCAGAAGACCTGGGTTCCCCTCCCAGCACTGTCTTCTCTCCAGGGCTTCTGTGCCAGTAGACGCCCTCCAGTGGCTTACCACTGTCACTAGAAGGGTCCTATGAGAAATAAGAGGGGCTGGAGAGATAGCTCAATGGTTAGCACTGATTGCTCTTGCAGATGACCTGGGTTAGATTCCTAGCACCCACATGGTGGCTAGCAACCATCTGTAACTCCAGTACCAGGGGAATGCAATGGCTTCTTACTCTGCAGACATTGCATGACACGGGTGTACTTACACACATGCAGGCAATACACTCATACACATAAAATAAAAATAGTAATAAAGAAAGAAAGAGGAAGAAGAAACAAGTGTGTTTGGTCAATCTATCATCTTTAAGTTGAAGCTGGAAGTGTTGTTTTTAAAGTTATTTTTATTTATGTGCATGAGCATTTGCTGGCTTGAATGTTGTGATCTTTGCTTTTGCAGGGTCCACAGAAGCCAGAAGAGAGGGTCAGAGCCCCTGGAACTGGAGTTACAGACTGTTATTAGTGGACATGTGGGTGCTGGAAGCTGAACCCAGGTCCTCCAGAAAGGCAGCAAGCGCTCTCAGTACTGAGCCATCTTCCAGCTCCAAGGTTGTGATTTTAAATACAGCCCTCAGAGTAACAATTATTTCAGAGGCTAATTTTATGATGATTTCTATGAATAAATTGTCCTTCCCTAAAAGCCAAGAGTGGCTAGTTAATCAGTTGATACTGAGGGGGTTTTCAAATGTCAGCTTATCTTTAAGACGTGACGTGCACTGTGCAGGGCTCCATGCTGCTTGACACTTGCATTTTGTTAGGCTTACTTCCATATTAATGGGAAACCAGGACTGGGCTTTACACTGGGCTTGGTGCTCTGAGGTTGACATTCTATTTTAGAAGTCAGAGGAGAAGATGAGTTGACTCTGGCACTTTTGAGGGTGAAGCAGCTCTGCACTGTCTCTTTTGTCATCATTAAAGACACCTCCTCTCCTCGCCAAACACAGCTCTCTCATAAATATTTGTGCTGCTCCATTCCCCAGGCTTTTGATTACAGAGACCCTCGTTTACCCCCATGGCGAGCACTCTCCTCATTTTTGGTTTAATGACAAAGGACAACATTTTCCTTTTGAAACCAGTAAGAAGGCAAGTTGAGAAATGTCCAAATACATGTAATTAGAGTTCCTGTCACATCGGTTTTTTTTTCCTTTTCCTATGATGAATACCAACTCTTAGACAATAATTCATATTATTGTTTGAAAACATGGGAAACACATATAACCAGAAAGTAAAGATAATCAATAAAAACCAATCATGAGTTCACCATTTCCTCTGGGCATATGTCTTTTGTGATTTGTCCTCTGTACATATATGCTCCTAGGGATTAATTTTTGTCACTGAACAGTTTATTGCCACCGTCTTTCCCTGTTAAGGAGCATGAGTCTGAATAATCAATTTTAATGTAAGCATATTAGCTCATTTTATTAATACAGAAAATATATTTGATTACCCATTAGTGGTCATTTTGGTTGTTAGAATGTTTTTATGATAATAAATAATGCTATGTTAAACATTTATCACGTGTTGATTACTTTCTGTTCCTGAATGGCAGAGGCCTGGAGACAGAACCTCTGGGTGTTGGGATATCCATACTGTATATTGTCAAGTTGACCTTCAGAAGGTAGAGATATTGATACAACCATGAACATGTGTTCAAATCTTCAGTCTTCATGCCTTCCTCAGCACAGACAGAAATCACTATTTTACATGTATGTTTTGCCCATATGCATGTAGGAACACCAAGTACATACAATGCACCTGGAGGCCGGAACAGGGTGTTGGAACCCCTGGAACTGGGGTCACAGAGGACTGTAAGAGGCCATGCAAGTTCCGTGGGAACTGAAGCTGGGTCTTCACGTGAGCAGCAAGGGCTCTAAACTGCCAAACTATCTCTCCAGCCCTGAGATCATTATTCTAATATTTGCTAATGAGAGTGGCTCCATTTCTGCCTCTGACTTCACTGCCTGCCCTGCGACTGTGCCCTCTAGAACCTCAGTGGACTCCTTGCCCGAGGCTTCCTCATAAGCCACCCAGTGGTGGAGGTGGTCAGACAGAAGCAGAGGGAGGTCAAGGCTCTTCCTCCCTGGCCTCTCTGCTGCTTGGTGGGGGATGAACTCCGTCCCAACAGGCCACATCTCCTCTCGGTGGTCTCCGCTCCCCCAGAGGTTCAGTACCCGAGCCGTCCATCACCTGTAGCTGAGCTCCTCAAGCCTGTCCACACCTTCTAAGATGTCCACTATTTGAACCCCCTAAGCACCCTGCTGGAGTGTGCCATGCATCTCTGCTGGGACGCCAGCCAATAGATTTGGAAGCGGCATCTTATGTGGGCAGTTCCTGCTGGGCCTGTATTTCAGTTAAAAAAATTTTTTTTGCAGTGTTCAACAGTTTCCTGAAATTAGATCTATTGGCCCTTTCTAGGTTATATCATGATTCAATAGTTTTCCTTTCCTTGATTATGGAGAATTTCTTTTGTGTGCTCATCATTATCATTTTAATTTACATCTGTAAAAATTTAGCAGAATAGATGTTCTCTTTCAGAATATCTTTGGTTGTTCAATTTTCATGTTTATACTTCCAAACAAAGAATTAGTTTTTCAAGACCCAAATTTGTCTCAGGGTGTTACTTGGTATTGTATTGGGCCTGATTGGTGTATTCGTATATTATTTTGTAGAGAATATCCTTTCAGATTTGAGTCTTCTGGTCTAAAAATATGGTTAATGCATCTTAAGTCTTTGAATGTCTTACTAAAATTTTCTCAACTACACTTTGCACAGTTATTATTTATTCTTATATTTAAAACAAATTGTCATTGCCAGTGTAACATTTTATTCTTGTTTTCAGAAGATGTAGTGTGAGAAAACACAAAATTATTCCTATTTATTTTCTGAACCATCACTTGCAAATTTAAATTCAAACTCATTATAATCTACTCTACAAAACATTTCAATGCTTTCCCTAATATTTGTACTTACAATAACTGAGCTATTAATTCCACAGTAACCTGTAGTTACATAGTATATGGTGGAATTGATAATTTATACATGCTTAATGGACTTCCACATCTAAGACTGAGCAGTACCTTTTACTTACAGTTTGAATCTTACCAAACAATTAATCTTACCACAATAAATGTCAGAGGTAAGAAATTTATAAATACAAATTAATTATCTTTAAAAATAAAGACTCACACACATTTTTCAGAAGAGCAATAATGTTGACCAAAGAAATAAGTTGTGCACAGTTTGAATGGCACACTTAATATGGTACTTTCAACAAGTTATTAATACAGCTATCTAGGCATGCTGGCACATTTCTGTAATCCCAGCCCTCAAGAGGCTGAGGTGGGAGAATCATGAGACTGGGCCAGCCTGGGTTACATAATGAGTTCTGAGTTATTCTGGAATACACAGTGTGACCCCATCCCTTACCCTCCAAAGCTACCTCTAATTCACACGTTTAAAGATGAATCGGTATTGTAGAAAATTATTAGTTGCAAAATCCTTACAGATATTCAAAGTACATTTCTGAGTATTTGCTTGGCTTCTCTGTGCACTGAATCTCTCGATATGTTTGGAATTCCTGCGTTTACTGACTGGAACTGGCTTTGCACTGCTAATGTGAAGGACGATGTGCACATACTCTGCATTCAATGAACTGGCAGCTGAGATGTGGGAAGATCAAGTGCCTGTGTTGCCTGTTTGGCCTTTGGCTTAGCTCAAGGTCATTGGACCTTTGGGTTCTGAACTTGAGTCTCCTGCCACTCTCTCCTACAAAATACTCACCTTTGCCCTTTGTGCAAGTGATTCTTTAGAGACATGTCCCTCTGCTTGAAACTTTTAAAAAAGAAATGAGAGGGGCTGCAGGGATGGCTCCATGTTTAAGAGCACTGGTTGCTCTTGCAGAGGACCTGGGTTTGGTTCCCAGCACCCACATGGCAGTAACAAACATTCCAACTTCAGTTCCAAGGGATCCAACATCCTCTCCTGGTATCTGTGGGCATTGCATGTCACGGGTACACCAACATACATGCAAGGTAAACATTAATACACATAAAATAAAAATAAAATATAAAAACCAATTATAAAAAAAGAAACAGCCTCCATGCTTTGGTGGCTTATGAAGCGAGCCCAGTGCCAGGCCTGCATTCAGTGTCCCTCACGTCCTGAGCTCCATCAAAGCTTTTTCCTCCCACGTTCATCTCCCTCTACCCCTTGTTTTACTAAACTCTCTGTAGATGCACACTCTAGGTCATTCATTACATTTCGTTGATTTTCTAGATTTAATGTAGGCACTGCAACTCTTGGTGACATCCCATTGTGCCTCTCCTGTGTGCTTAATGATTGCACTGCACATGTGTTAGGGCCCCTGTATTGTTACATGCCATAATGGAGGTGAGCGCTGTGTGTCCTTAATCTCTGTACACACTGGGGCCCAGCGTAGTTCAGTTCTTCAGCATGATGGAATATAGGGCCTCGTCTTGTGGGCATTTCTAGTGTCTAGAGTCATTGTACAATATGGGCATGGGCCAGAGTTGGACTAAAATCTTGAAGAGCGCATGCACATGCGCACACACACATATGTTGATTTCATTAGGAATTTCATTTGGGAGAAAAGTGAAACTATTTTTGTGCCAAATTTTCCATCTACATTAATATATTTTTCCCTCCTTATGATTCTTAATCACAATAAATGTTCTTCAAAAAAAAAAGGGTGTAAAATGTTGATTTTCTTGGCTTTTATTTGAGTAGAAGAAATAGAATATATTAATTGATCATTTTGTGGATGCCATTTTTAGTGTGCCTGGGTGTGGATATTATTTTATTTTTAAATAGTTTACTCTTTAATGACTGCTTAATGCTTGCTTAGAAATAGTTATCCTAAGCTGAGAAGGGGATTTGACCAATTTAAACACAGTGAATTATTTGTCATGGGTGTTTCTCTGAATAGTTGTAAAGAGAATTTTCGGTGGTCTAATTTGCAGATTTTTTTGCTTAGCAAGTTGTGTATTTTGCTTTCTGCATTGGGTTTCTGTGACTGGAATTGACCCTAGCTCTTTATTACTGGAGGAATAATTTTACTAGAGACTCTGAAGTAGGTGCTAAGATAGTTGTGCTGCTCAGTCAAGTTTTTTTCTGTTGTGTGTGATGGAAAAGTAACTGGACCAGATAGGACGAGCTTTAGCGATCTCCCCACTAAACTATCTGTAAATGAGGAAGTGTCCCTGGGAATACACACATGATTTCATCTGCTTCTGATGGGTGCCCAGGAGCACAGGCCTAGAAGGATTTCTTTTTTGTGGAAGAGAAAATGATATTCAGAAATTCACAGTGGGTCAGGAGGAAAGTTCTTACCACTTTAAGGATTGGTGAACATAGATAAAGTTTATGTCTATTTATTTTCAATAAAATTTGGTTTATCTTCCTGGGGTCTAAATATTTTAAGCTGAAAAAAAAAGGTAACATATAGAAATCAGATAATAATAGCTCATTATCAATACTATGTGCATTCTGAAGGCAGGAAACAACCTTTACAGAAATTGTATATTTCTCTTCCAAGTTTGATTGAACTATAGGTAATTGTTTTGAGTTGGTTCAATGATCACCAAGTGAATTGGACCTGGGCTTCCATGTCAAAAAATGACAGATTATTTCTTGGGTTCTTTCCCAGTAACGCTTTTCTTAACAAGGCAGGATAACAGGAAAGTGTCTATTGGGTCAGACTTAGGCTCCAAGTCTTCCTTGCTTCTTGAAACCTGGAAGCTTTGGCAAAGTTACTTTATCCAGGACTCAATTTTTTCCTCTGTAAAATCAAGATAACGGCTGTTCTTCCTATGGCTGTTGACACATAAGAAGTACTGTGTATAGGGAGTCCTAGATATTGCCTGGTACACAATGGCTATTTGAAGAGTGGTAGTTATTTTAATACCTCTCATGCTCATCTATATAATACTGTAAATTTAAAAAATTAGCAACATGGATATTTTATATGAAATTTAACTAGAGAGGAGTGTCTTAAAGAAAACCAAGAAAGTGAGGTTTGAACACACAGGGCATGGGCAGCTGGTGCCTGAGCAGTGACAGAGGATACCAGTGTGCATGGGCTAAGCAAGCAACTCAACCAACCATCCCCCCATCCCCCCAGAGAGAGTGGCTGGCAGCAGAGGGAATACAGTGCTCAGAAAGTGTCATCTGGGTTGTTACCCACCCAGTTCTCATGGAACAGAAAAGGAAGAGTGAACTATACCTTCCAATATGTAACCAAAATTGAAACCCTGAAACCTAGATAAGCCAACACTCCATAAATAAGGAGAATACAACAAAGGCACCTGAAGGAATCAAGGAAAGCAATCCTTCAACAAGGTAAAGAGGCATTCAAGATTTGCATCAAAATACAGTCAAAAGGCAAATCACATGCTGAGAGCACAATGAAAGAACAATATGGGAAAAGCACAGAATAACTCCACACCAAACTCTATGGAGCATGTGGAGGACTCCTACAATGGAATCTTCCTAGAGGTAACCCAGGGCACAGATCATAGAATAACAATCACAGATATATTCAAAGAAATCATAGAACTAAAGGGAGAGAATGAAAAACTCAGAAAGGACCTGGAGGGAGACGAACGTCGGAATGAACTAAAAGGAGAAAATGACAGACTCCAGAAAGAGCTAGAGGAAGAAATGACAGACTCCAGAAGGAAGTGGAAACACTGAAAAGATCCCATGCTGAAATGAAAAAGGAAACCAACGAGCGAAACAAGGAGCTACAAGAAAAGATTGAGAAGCTCCAAAAGGAAGTGGAAATAGTAAAGAAAACACAGGAAGAAATGAAAAAGGAAATTGAACTCTTATCCAATAAAAAGGAAAGAATGGGAAAAAGCCTCAGAAGTAGAATGGAGGAAGCCAAAAAAAGAATATCAGACCTAGAAGATAATACAGAACAACTAAAAAGCTCAAGTAAAGTCTATGAAAAATTTAAAAATACACAAGAGTGGAACAACCAGGACACGTGGGACACTATGAAAAGATCAAACCTCCACATCATAGGGATAGAGGAAGAAGAATCCCAAGAGAATGGTATTAATCAGATTGTCAACAGAATAAGAGATGAAAATTTCCCCAAATTAAAAAAAGGCAAACCCATACAAATACAAGAAGCACATAGAACACCAAATAGACTAGACCAGAAAAGAATTATCCCCCACCATATTATAGTTAAAACACTAGACAGATGCCCAAAACAAAGACAAAATTCTGAAAGCCACAAGAGAAAAACAACAAGTGACCTATAAGGGGAAACCTATCAGAATTACAGCTGATTTTTCAGTGCAAACCATGAAAGCAAGAAGAACATGGACCAAAGCATTCCCAGTGCTAAACGACTACAAATGCCAACCCATGTTACTATACTCAGCAAAAATGTCGATTCTAGTTGAAGGAAAGAGAAAAATCTTCCATGACATAAACAAGATGAAAGAATACATGTCTGGAAAACCAACCCTTCAGAGAATACTTGAAGCAATTCAAAGGAGAGAGGAGAGGAGCAACTACCCCCAGGCACCTTGAAAGAGAAATTAATAAAAGAAGAAATGCAGAAGTAGAAACCTAGACAAAAATGCAAATGGATAATAAGGTGAAAGGAAGCAATACACACCTCTCAATTATAACCTTAAATATTAATGGACTAAACTCCCTAATCAAAAGGCATAGACTGGGAGAATGGATTAGGAAACAGAATCCATCGATATGCTGTCTACAAGAAACCCATCTCACCCTCAAGGATAGGCACCAACTTAAAGTAAAAGGATGGAAAAAAATATTGCAAGCAAATGGTACCAAAAAGAATGCAGGAGTTGCTATTTCAATACCAGACAAAACAGACTTCAGAGTAGAAGCAATTAGAAGAGACAATAGAGGGCCATTACATCCTTATCAAAGGGAAAATTAACCATGAAGACCTCACAATCATGAATATATATGCACCAAACTCCAGTGCACCAACCTTTATAAATTCAACTCTACAGGACATCAAGGCACAGATTAACTCCAGCACACTCATATCAGGGAACTTCAATACCCCACTGAGTCTTTTGGACAGATCACCCAGACAAAGAATAAACAGAGAGACATCTGAACTGAACAATACAATACAGGATATGGACTGCACAGACTGCACAACAATACAATACAGGAAATGGACTGCACAGACATCTTGTGCATTGTATTCTGTTGAATATTCTGTTGAATATTCCACCCAAGCACCAGAGAATATACTTTCTACTCAGCACCCCATGGAACATATTCCAAAATTGACCACATACTTGGACACAGAAAAAAACCTCAACAAATACAAAAAAATTGAAATAATTTCATGCATTCTATCAGACCATAGTGCAATAAAGTTCAATATCAACACCAGGATCAGACCTGCTACCTACATGAACACATGGAGACTAAACAACACACTCCTGAATAATGAATGGGTCAATGAGGAAATAAAGAAAGAAATAAAAGCATTCCTGGAACTAAATGACAATGACAGTACAACACAACAAAACCTATGGGACACTTTAAAAGCAGTCCTAAGAGGGAAGTTTATAGCCCTGGGTGCCTACATTAAAAAAAAAAAAAAAAAGAGCACAGATAAATGAGCTAACACTGCAGCTAAAAACACTTGAAAGACAACAACAAATAAACCCTAAATGCAGCAGACAGGAAGAAATAAAAATCAGAGCAGAAATTAATGAAATAGAAACAAAGAAAACAATACAAAAAAATCAATGAATCCAAAAGTTGGTTCTTTGAGAGAATAAACAAGATAGACAGACCCTTAGCTCAGTTAACCAAAAGAAAGAGCAACTCCAAATCAATAGAATTCATGATGAAAGAGGAAATATCACAACAGACAATGAAAAGATCCAGACAATTATATGGGAATACTTCAAAAACCTATACTCTACCAAATTTGAAAACCTAAGAGAAATGGATGAATATCTGCAATCAGGGGAATCACCAAAGCTAAATCAAGAAGAGATTGACAGCTTAAGCAGACCCATAATATATGAAGAAATTGAAAATTTAATAAATTAGAGACCGCCCAATGAAAAAAAGCCCAGGTCCAGATGGTTTCACAGCAGAATTTTATAAAACATTTAAAGAGGACTTACAACCATTATTACTCAAACTGTTCAGAAGTATACAAGCAGAGGGAAATCTCCCAAATTCTTTCTATGAAGCCAGCATCACTCTAATACTAAAAGTAAGCAAGGATGCAACCAAAAAAGAGAACTATAGACCCATCTCATTAATGAATTCAGATGCAAAAGCTCTCAGCAAAATACCTGAAAACCGTGTACAGACCCACATCAAGAAGATCATCTATCATGACCAAGTTGGATTCATATCAGAGATGCAGGGAGGGTTCAACATATGAAAATCAGTAAATATCATAAAACACATAAATGGACTGAAGGACAAAAACCACACGATCATCTCAATAGATGCAGAAAAAGCTTTTGACAAAATCCAGCATTCGTTCATGATTAAAGTACTAGAGGGAATTGGACTGGAAGGATCATTCCTCAACATAATCGAAGACATATATAAGAAACACACAGCCAGCACCATCCTAAATGGAGAAAAGTTAGAAGTATTCTCCATAAAGGTAGGAACCCAGCAAGGCTGCCTGTTGTCTCCACTCCTCTTCAATATAGTGCTTGAAACACTGGCTAGGACAATAAGGCAAGAAAAAGAAATGAAAGGAATACTAACTGGAAAAGAGGAAGTCAAACTATCCCTTTTTGCAGAGGATATGATAGTTTACCTGAAGGATGCTAAAAACTCCACCAGAAAATTCCTAGAAACGATTAAGCATTTCAGTAAAGTGGCAGGATACAAAATTAACCTAGAAAATCAGTAGCCTTTCTTTACACCAACAACAAGCAACTGAAGAAGGAATACAAGGAAACCTTCCCATTCACAATAGCCTCAAAAACAATAAAATACCTAGGAACAAACTTAACCAAAATCCCCAAAGATCTCTACAACAAAAATTATAAACTCCTGAAGAAGGAGATTGAAGAAGACATCAGAAGATGGAAAGACCTCTCATGCTCATGGATTGGAATGATTAATATAGTAAAAATCTCCATTCTACCCAAACTAATATATGGATTCAATGCAATTCCAATTAAAATCCCAAGGACATGATTCACAGGCTTGGAAAAAAAATTCTTAAATTCATATGGAACAACCAAAGACCCCGAATAGCCAAAGCAACCCTGAGTGAAAAGAGCAATACAGTGGGGATTTCTTTTTTTTTTAATTTATTTAATTTTTAAATTTTATTGATTTTTTTTTAATGTGTATGAATGTACTGTCTGCATGTAGGTCTGTGCACCCACGTCATGCAATGCCACGGAGGTCAGAAGAGGGCGTTGGATTCCCCTGGAACTGGAGTTAAAGACGGTTCTTAGTCACCATGTGGGTGCTGGGAATTGAACCCGAGTCCTCTGCAAGAGCAGTCGTTGTTCTCAACTGCTAAGGCGTCTCTTCAGCCCCAAGAGGCGGGGGATTTCTATACCAGACATCAAAGTATACTGCAGGGCTATAGTCATAAAAAACATCCTGGTACTGGCACAAAAACAGACCTGTTGACCAATGGAACAAAACTGAAGATCCAAATTTGAGCAGATACAATTTCAGCCACCTCATATTTGACAAGGGGGTCAAAAAGACTCAATGGAAGAAAGACAGCATCTTCAGCAAATGGTGTTGGCAAAACTGGATCACCACTTGTAGAAGAATGAAATTAAATCCCTACCTCTCGGCCTGTACAAAAATCAACTCCAGGTGGATCAAAGACCTCAGTGTGAAACCCAAGACTCTGAAGGCAATAGAAGAAAAAGTTGGCAGCAACTTACAAAACATAGGTGTAGGAAAAGACTTTCTAAATCAGACAGCAGCTGCACAGGAAATAAGGTCGACAATTGACAAGTGGGACCTTATTAAACTCAAAAGTTTCTGTACAGCAAAAGAAAAAAATCAGGGAAGTGAAGCGAAAACCCACAGAGTGGGAGGAAACCTTCACTGCTGATACATCTGACAGAGCATTAACTTCCAGAATATATAAACTACTCAAAAAATAAATGACTCACTCAAAAGATGGAGCAAAGAGCTGAGCATAGACTTCACAAATGAGGAAATAGAGATGGTTGTGAAACATCTTAAAAAGTGTTCAACATTGCTAATAATTAAGGAAATGCAAATTAAAACCACTTTAAGATATCATCTCACTCCAATAAGACTGGCTAGGATCAAGAAAACAAATGATACTAAATGCTGGAGAGGGTGTGGGGAAAGGGGAACACTCATTCACTGCTGGTGGGAATGCAATAGAGAAAATGTGGTACATCTACACAATGGAGTTCTATGCAGCAGTAAAGAAAGATGACATCATGAAATTTGCAGGTAAATGGATGGAACTAGAAGATTTTATGCTAAGTGAAGTAACACAATCCCAGAAAAACAAAAGACGAATGGTATCCCTCATCTGTGGATGCTAGTACCAAGTACCTAGTTGTAAGACAAACTGAGCAACGTTAATGTTACAGTCCTCATGATCTAAAGACAACTATGCTCTTACATTGTGAACCCCTAAACAGTTTCTAGAGCTGACCTAACATTTATTTTCAGACCTTGGGTTTTCGGTACATGATGGAGGGTATGTGTGCATTTTTTAGAGTATAATGGGATTAAAATGGAAAGATGCGAATCAAGAAATATGATATGGAAATAACACACAGTTTGTTTCCAAAGGATACAATTTTATTTATTTATTTTTTATTTATTATATTTTAAGGGATTCACAATATAAGAGCACAGTTGTTTTCAGATCACATTGATGTTGCTCAGTTTGCCATACACTTAGGTAATTGGTGTGAGCATCCACAAATGAGGGATACCATTCATCATTTATTTTTCTGGGACTGTGTTACTTCACTCAGCATGATGTCTTCTAGCTCCAGCCATTTACCTGCAAAGCTTATGATGTCATCTTTTTTTGCTGATTTTTTATTGAAGCCCTGTGCAATTTCATACAAGATAACAAATCAAATCTAGAATTGTCCCCCTTCCCCATCTCCCCACCCCACCAGAGCTCACACATTCTGCCAAATAAGTTTTTCATCTTTTTCTCAGTCTTTCTCAAAATTGTCGTTGCACAAGTTTACTGTTTTGAGCAGAATTTCAGTTTCAGTCAGTTCTTCTATGCTTTCTTTCTGTTGTTGTTGTTGTTGTTGTTGTTGTTATTTCTTCCAATATACCTCCCTCCAAAATATGCACATATGCATGCCACATATATCATAGGTTTTACCATCTGCAGCTTATGATTTTTTTTCTTTATTAGGCTGAAAGATGTCATGTTTGAAGGCTCCTCCTTGGCAAGCCCAGCACCGTGTCCTGTCTTAATCTACCTTTACTAGTCTCCATGATACAGCCTGGGTAATCCAACAATGGCAATCTATACTCTGAAGAGGATCAAACCCCAGTAGTAACTCAGTCCACAAGTTGGATATCTCAGCAGTCCCCATCTGACACTGAAGTTTTAGAGGATTCTTGGAGAGACCCGAGTCTTCAGTCCATATTGGAAGGTTGAAAAGCTGTGTTTCATGTCTTTGAAGGATGTCAAAAGCAGTGGCATCCACATGGTAGCTGCACTTGCCAGTAAGACAGGCAAAACAACTGTGCTCTTTTTCTTTTTTTTACTTTTTGTCTTTTTACTAAAATCTCAAATCTCAAGTATTATTTGTGAAGTACAATTTCTCAGGACTTACCATTTATTTATTTCTGGTTATACTTTCCTTTTGGATGTTGAGGGCCACACAGTTAGCCCAGATTAACCAAGGTTTTGTTTTCTCAAGGTCACTTGAGGATGTTGTCCTCAAGAATCACAAGGATCACTCAGGCTTTGGTGGAGGGAGGAAGCCCCTGGCTCCTTTTGGTTTTTCAATCACCATCTCCAACCACTTGAGGACAAAGTCAGGTCTGGCTAGATCAGTCTTCCCTTTTTGAAGCATGAGCAGACTTTCCTCTTTATACTGGACACTGGCTGAAGTCCCATTAGTGGATCTCCAAGACCTCCCTGCAAAGGAAGCCTGGTGACTCACATTTGCAGGACATTTCAAGAGATACCCCCATGCATATTACCCTGGGCTTTAGTTGACCTCTATGCGCAAGGAAAAAAGTTTTCCCTTAAGACCCTATGCCAATTAGTATGGGCATTGAGGATGGTCTTTAAGCATCAAGAAAGGCTAAGTTATGCCAGCCTGATACTTTTAACTACTCTATAATATTTTAGAAAAGGCTTGGACAAAATCTCAAGCTGCCTTGTATAAGAAATACTAAGAAAGTGCTAAACGTTCATACAAAACTGCATTTGAGTTGTTAGGGTTTTGGGTTTCCTGTTGTATTCAGAACTTTTAGTATCAGATACATTCTTTTTTTAATTACACTACAATTTCCTCCTTTCTTATTTATTTTTATTTTATAAGTTAATTTTTATTGAGCCCATTTCATACATTTCTTAATCAAATTTAGACTCATTCCCCAATCGATGCCCAGCCCTTGTCCCCACCCCCACCCAAGAGCTCATGGATTCTGCCATACATGTTGAGTCCTGTCTTGCATCTTTTTATCAGTCTTTTTTAATCTTTTTAATGCAGATGTTTACTGTTTTGGTCAGTTCTTGAACAGGTTTTTCTCTATTATTATTCCTCTTAATTTTATATTGCTCTAAAATATACATATATACACTCAACACATAAATCAAAACTACAAAGTCTGAAAATAAACTATAGATTAATTCCAAAACACATTTAGGGAGTCATATTTTAATACTAAAGTTGCATGCAGGTAAAAAGAAATATAATTTTACCTTTTAAATTACAAAGTAAGTTGATGTATGTTTAATGTACATTTTTTTGAAGTTTCTATAAGAATTTAATATAAATTTTACAATGCTTACAATGTAAGCTATACGTTATTATAATATTTCAATATTATAATATTAAGTTTACAGTAAGTTTACAATGTAAGCTATACATTATTATAATATTTCAATAACTCAGGGATTATACTGAAATTATTCTATAAAGCTATCAATAGTTTTTTGTTCCCATCCCTTTGTATTATTCCAAATAATACTCATATACTCAACATATATGTGTCAAAATTATGACCTCTAGGTATGAACTGTATGTTAGTTCCTAAATATGTTTTGGGATTCACATTTTTTTCCCTTTGATTTCATATTACTCTAGAATATGAATACATGTCTTCTACCCATCTATGGTAATTACAATGTGTGTCTATAAGTGGTAGGTCAATTTTAGAGCCCATTAAGTGATTCACGTTATAATAGCACAGTTGCTTTCAGATGCAAAGAAATATAATAATAAAGTTGCTCAGTTTGCCTGCCAACTGGAGATTTGGTGTTAGCATCCACAAATGAGGGAAACCATTCGCCTTTTTTTTTTTTTTCTGGGACTGTGTTACTTCACTTAGTATAATGGCTTGAGTATCATCAGTTAATATGCAAAATTCATGAAATCATATTTCTTTTTTTTCCTCAACCTCTGTTTTTGTATTTTTTTCTCTTTTATTTGTTTATTTTAAGGGATTCTACAATATAATAGCACAGTTATTTTCAGGTAACATTGACGTTACTCAGTTTGCTGTACAATTAGGGAGTTGGTGCATTTTTTTTTAAGTGAACCAAATTATTAAGCATAAGCAATGAATGTAAGTAACATTCATGTAAAACCAATTTGCAAGTATCTATGTCCAAATTTTGAACAACCCAAGGTTCCCATAGTCCAGATGGAGAAGCTTGTATGCACAGGCATGTTGATCAATCAGGAGTCCAGACTATATTCCTGTAGTCTCATGATTCACCCCTATCTCTCTGCAGCCCTTACAATCTACCACGCCTCCTCTTCCGCAGTTTGTTCCCTGGGCTTTGGGAAAGGGGCACAAGTGGGTGAGAAGAAAACAGTCTAATTTCTTTGGAGTTGTCATTTTGGACTCCAGTCTGTTCAGGTTGTTTCCCTTCATGGGTTGACAGCTTTTCCAGTGATACCCTTTTTAGTCATACTAACAAAGCACAAGCTATTGGATGTACAGGCATTTAAGCAGTACCAATTATTATGTCAAGCTAAGCTGTGAGCATAGACACAGATGCTTGGATGGTATGCTAATCCGCAAACTGTGGTTTCTCTATAAAGGGTGACAAGTTCTTATTGTGGCTTATAACATCTCCTAACCACTAGAGGACATAAGCTTGTGGCATCCGCTGTGAGTTATTCCTCCAAGGAGAGAGCTAATAGCCAATTAGATTTGGGATATATATAGACACTTGGCTGCCACTGTTGCACAGTATCTCCAGGCTGTTGAGGTGTAGCTGATATTGATGGAGGAGTCTTGCTTGTCTCAGGGAGGCCAATATTTTGCTGTATTGCTTTAGTGGCCTTTGGTAACGCTCTCTGGCATTTCAGAGGCCAGTTGTACATTAGCAAGTGATGTCTCAAAACATTTTTTCATGCTCACACCAGGTCTTCAACAACAGGGACTTACTGCCTTTCTCCTTGCATATATCCCACTTATAGGCAAAAGACCTTTATATTTTTGAGGGGTTTGAATCCCCTAGCTAACATCTCCTAGGCAGAATAATTCATTGCTGATATCAGAGCTTTCCTGTACTAATATATTTTGCTTAATTACACAGCTTATAAAGACTTTACTATTGAATTTGGCTAAAGAAGTATTCTTTCACAGTTCCTATGCCTATCAGTCAATTAAAAAAGGATAGTTATACCTGTTTTATAAGAAATTACCACTATGGGCTGGAGAGATGGCCTAGCGGTTAAGAGCACCGACCGCTCTTACAGAGGACCTGGGTTCAATCCCCAGCACCCACATGGTGGCTGAGAACTGTCTGTAACTCCAATTCCAGGAGAACTCCAGTTCCAGGGGAATCTAAGACCCTCTTCTGACCTCCGTGGCATTGCACAACACGGGTGCACAGACCTACATGCAGACAGTATATTCACACACATACAGAAATAAATAAATAAATAAATAAATAAATAAATAAATAAATAAATAAAAGAAATTACCACTATAACAGTTGGCTCTAATTTACAGTTAGGGAATGACTTCATTACCATCATGTTTTTCTTTTTCCTATAAAAGGGAGAGGTAAGAAGGTTTCTCAGCATCTAGAAGGTAAACTTCGTTAGGGCCCATTATAAACAGTTAACCCCAATAGAATTCAGAGAGATGCTCAGTGTCTATGACTCAGGAAGTCTAAGTTTCCTCTTTCTTTAGTGTTCAGATGGGTCAGCCTCTCTGCTGGCATTTCCCAGTCCATCCTGCACAGCCAAAAGTTGTATGTTTTTAGGCATTTAGATTGGTGGGAACATACAATTCTCATCCCATTGTTAGTTTCAAGATCTCAAAATTGAAAATTTATCAACAGGTTTGGAACACAGAGTTTTCCATTTGTATCCCAGAAGGGATATTACCCCACCTCCCACCTCCCTCTTTTTGTTTTTAAAATTTTTATGTTTTGACCTATAGATGCCTAAGTTATATTACACATACCCATAAACAGGAGCCAAGGAATAAATTTTCATTAAATTTACCCAAACTATTTATCATTGACATATGCTACTTATTTGGGAAGTAAATTTAAACTTAATTCCTTTGAATTGTCCTACAAGAAAAAGAAAGTGTTACAATGTGATATTGTATAACTCAGAAAAATATAGAGACAATTTGTGTGATGTCATCTTTCTTTACCACTGCATAGAACTCTATTGTGTAGATGTACCACATTTTCTCTATCCACTCTTCAGTTGAGGGGCTCTTGGGTTGGTTCCAGCTCCTTCCTATTGTGAAGAGAGCTGCAATAAACATGGCTACGCATGTATCTCTGCAGTAAGATGAGTCTTATGGGTACATGCCCAGGAGTGGTATGGCTGGGTCAGATGGCAAGTTCATTCCAAGTCTTCCAAGGGTTCTCCACACTGCTTTCCATAGTGGCTATACAAGTTTACATTCCCACCAGCAGTGGATGAGTGTTCCCCTTTCCCCACAACCTCTCTAGCACTTGGTATCATTTGTTTTCTTGATCTTAGCCAGTATGGCAGAGTGCAGGGACCTGGGTGGGGAGGGGGGTGTGGAAAGGCAAGTGATTCTAGATTTGATTAAGAAATGATAACCTATGGAAAAAGTTTAATAACAATAAAAAATTTTATATAAAAAAGGAAACCAATAAAGTAATTAAATTTCCATTGTTGATCCATCTACATGGGGGACTATAAAATAGAGACAGTTACCTTTGAACTGTTTTTCTGTTTGTGTGTTTTGAGATAGAGTCTTCCTTTGTGGTCTACATTGGCCCTGAGCTCATGATCCTCTTGCCTCAGCTTCCCAAGTGTCAGGGTTACAGGTATGTGTCAGGACACCCTTGGAGCAATTCTAAGTAAGGATCTCTCAGTGGAAGGAAGAGCTCTGGTGTAGGTTTTGGCTGGGGTAGGCCTTAGTCATCCTTGTGCTCTATGGCAGGTGATTTGTGGTGTATTGGGGCTGTGAAATCAATTGCCTTTCTGGCCCAAGCAAATTCTTTTTCAGTACAAGTCTGCATAGAGTGCTCTATTGTACTAAAAGCATTGCACAGTCCAAGGCTGCCCAGAGTTCTGCATGCTCTGGCGCCTTCAGTGTCCTTTGATACTGACAATTATTGTGTGATTGTCCACATGATCCACCAATCTAATGACTGAAGAAGCTTCATAGTAGATATTTATGTCTTTAAAAGTGCCGTTAAATCCAGGTGTGGTGGCGCACGCCTTAATCCTAGCACTCGGGAGGCAGAGGCAGGCGGATCTTTGTGAGTTCAAGGCCAGCCTGGTCTACAGAGTGAGTTCCAGGACAACTGGGGCTACAGGGAGACCCTGTCTTGAAAAGACTAAAAAAAAAAAGTGCTGTTAACCATATCTCCCTGTAATGCAGTTCACAAGAGTTTAAATAACTGCCTGGGGATTTAATGTGGAGAAATTTTGTGTGTGTGTGTGTGTGTGTGTGTGTGTGTGTGTGTGTGTGTGTCTGTGCTTTTGTTTCTCTTTGGCTCTTGGGCAATGTCTGATTTTCCCCTTTGGGTGTTTAATCCCATGTTCTGTAGTCTAGGACATGAGAAAATGTAAGAAGAGCAGAGCAGAGCTGTTGCAGAAAGAGTGTTAAGCAGAGCAGAGATGGAAAAGTTTAATTGAGTGTTTAAGAAGATTGATGAATCACTTATCTTGGATTTAGTGATATTGAATAAGTGGTGATTAATCAATTGATAAGGCACATGAATGAAGAAGTTGAATATAGTTGGAAAAATAATGATAGGGCCAAAATAGCAAGGAAGAAAATTATCAATATAATATTGGCCTTAGTATATGTGGGGACCTGTAAGAGGGGGAAGAATAATAGATGAACATTTAAGGGTCTGGAGAGATGACTCAGCAGTTAAGAGCACTGGCTGCTCCTGAAGAGAACCTGGGTTCAGTTCCCAGCACCTACATGGTGGCTAACAACTACTTATAACTCCAGTTTGAGGGGATCTGATGCCCTCTTCTGGCCTCCACAGGCATTGTTTGCCATGGGTGTATTTACATGCTGGCAAACACTCATACACATAAACCAAATAATAATAATAAGCCTCTATCTTGAGATAGAAGGAAGAATGAAGAAAGAGACCTATAAGAATACATACCATGGAGGAAAGAGCTGAACAGAGACTTCACAAGTGAGGATTTAGAGATGGCAGAGAAACATCTTAAGAAGTGTTCAACGTCACTAATAATTAAGGAAATGCAAATTAAAACCACTTTAAGATATCATCTTACGCCAATAAGACTGGCTAGGATCAAGAAAACAAATGATACCAAGTGCTGGAGAGGTTGTGGGGAAAGGGGAACACTCATCCACTGCTGGTGGGAATGTAAACTCATACAGCCACTATGGAAAGCAGTGTGGAGAACCCTTGGAAGACTTGGAATGAACTTGCCACCCGACCCAGCCATACCACTCCTGGGCATGTACCCTCAAGACTTACGCCACCACAGAGATACATGCACGGCCATGTTTATTTGCAGCTCTCTTCACAATAGCAAGGAGCTGGAACCAATCCAAGTGCCCCTCAACTGAAGAGTGGATAGAGAAAATGTGGTACATCTACACAATGGAGTTCTATGCAGTGGTAAAGAAAGATGACATCATGAACTTTGCAGGTAAATGGCTGAAGCTAGAAGATATCATGCTGAGTGAAGTAACACAGCCCCAGAAAAACAAACGATGAATGGTATCCCTCATCTGTGGATTCTAAGACCAATTACCTAATTGTATGGCAAACTGAGCAACATCAATGTGATCTGAAAACAACTGTGCTCTTATATTGTGAATACCTTAAAAAATAAAAAAAAAATAAAAAAAGAATACATACCCATGTGAAGTGTTGCTCTTTGGAAACAATTCTAGTTGGAGTTGAGTGTTCTTGCAGTTTGAGATGAAAAATGACTTATTTTTCCCTCTCATTGAAATAAGACAAACCACATTAGAGTAGTATTTTTAAGAAGGAAGATTGGAAAATGAAAGTTCTTAGAAAGTATGATATAAAGTGAGAAATTGGAGTTAATTAATAAACAGTCTTAAAAGCAAAAGACAGCACATCCCATGAGCGAAGATTCCGGGGAAGGAGCTCACTGCGAAGGCTGACTGGCTGTTAGATCTTCTGTGCCCTGGATAGCCTGGCCCATTGCGGGTTCACACCTAAATGATCTTGGCCACTTTTATCCCTCTTTAATAGCCATTTATTCTCATTTGTGTGGGACTTAACCTCCTTGTGATGATTAGGTAAATCCTTTGGAATATACAATCAGACTACAAGTTCCCGCCAACCAATAGGCTAAGATGCCCCAGATGGTGTCTAAGGCTGACACCAGTCTCCCCACTTCTCTGGAACCTGGCTTCCTCATGTTTCCACCAATGTGCTTGAAAACTGTCTTCACTGATGACCTTTCTTCTGCTCCATTGGACCATGATATTAGGGGAGAACTGAATCTAGGTCCTTGGGCCATGGTCACTCATATCTGGTGCCAGAATAAACTCTTTTCTTTTCCCTTTGAGAAGAGAGATTTTTCTTTTCTTTTAAAATTATTTATTTATTTATTTATCATTTTTTATGTGTATGAGTATACTGTCTGCATGTAGGCTGGTGCACCGTGTTGTGCAATGCCATGGAGGTCAGAAGAGGGTGTCGGATTCCCCTGGAACTGGAGTTAAAGACGGTTCTTAGCCACCATGTGGGTGCTGGGAATCAAACCCGGGCCCTCTGCAAGAGCAGTCGGTGCTCTTAACTGCTGAGCCATCTCTCCAGCCCCGAGAGCTTTTTCTTTAGTTAACATTTCACATTGACAAAACAGTGGTTTTGCATATCTGAATTAGCTAAAAAAAATCACACTCAAAGATCAACAATGTCTGCCAAAGAAATATGGTCATGAGATATTTTAAGAGAATACAATTGACAAAATAACAGTATGTGTGGCATTATCCTTGTTTCAGTAATGAAAAAAAATACATTTACCTTCTACATAGATGCTATCCTAGGAATAATTCTGAAAATGTGGCTACTGAAGCACTTAAAATGGCTGCTTCTGGGAAAGATTGTGGGTTCATTCATTATTTCTGTGTTTCTGAACAGCTGTGACACACCAGGCGCTACATAGGACTCTGGGTAGGTATCTGCAAATAAAACAGACTCTCACCTTGTTCTCACGACATTTAAAATTCTAGTGGAATAAGAAAACTTGAACAGGGGCTGGAGAGCTGCTCAGCAGTTAAGAGCACCAGCTGTTCTTGCAGAAGACCCAGGTTTGACTCCCAGCACCCTCATGGCAGCTAACAACCCTCTGTAACTCCAGTTATAGGGGATCTGATGCCCTCTTCTGACCCCTGCAGGCACCGCATGACACTGGTGCACATAAAATAATTTTAAAAAGAAAAAATTGGCAGCTATAGATAAGTAAAGGTAGTTAGAAGCTAAGTTCTCAGGAGGGAGCAGGGTGTGTGGAGGCTGTGGCTGAGGGCGGGACAGTGCAAGGCGGAGTCCCTCATGCTGCTGGCTGTGCACAGGCTCTCCTGGCAGGTAGTGTAGCCTGACTTTTGATAGGTGAAGAAGCAGCCTTTGGACTGTCAGAAGAATAATGCAAGAGGTGTAAAAATGAAAAGAATATGCGGAGACAGTGTTTCAACATTGTTTGAACTCCAGAGGCTGAGGGAGTAGATTCAAGAAATAATTCATGGAGCTGGAGAGATGGCTCAGTGGTTAAGAACATTGGCTGCTCTTGTAGAGGACCAGGATTCAGTTCCCAGCACCCACACGGCAGCTAACAACCATCATAACTCCAGTTCCAGGGGATCCAACACCCTCTTCTGACCTCTGAGGGCATTGTACAACACAGGTGCATTTACACACATGCAGGCAATATGCTCATATACATAAAATAAAAAATAAGGAAATAGTTTATAAGATAGAATACACTAGAGATATGTTTATGAGATTTTAAATACACAATCATAAAACCTTTAGAACAGTCACTCTGCTATTTGTACACTTTTTTTTACTGGGGGGAAAATCATAATAAAGGCCAGAAAAAAAGAATCTAAATATAGAATGGTCACAAGTAGATGGTGGAAATTTGAGAAGTCAAACTGGAAATGAAGTAGCAGTGACCAAAGGGTACATCATTAAAGGAGCTGGATGAATGGGGAGACAGAAAAGTAGAGAGTGAGATGGGACTGAGAGGGGAATGTCACAAAGCGACAATTCCCACAAGTGACATGCCATCTACTACACAGTGCAGAAGAAAGAAACATCATTCCATTCCTACCAGACTAAGCTCATTCTGCCCACTTTATGGCCCTCCTGATGGCTCCCACAAGTCAGTGTTTGCTTTTTATATTTGCATAGTTTATAATCAACACTGTAAGTGATAATACTGCTGGTAATAACAGGACTTGATGCTGTTAACTGGCTTATTGCTTTCCCTCCTCCTCCTCCTCCTCCTCCCCCTCTTCCTCCTCCTCCTTCTTATTCTTATTCTTTTTTTTTTTTTTTTTNCTGCCTGAAATTATAAAACAAACAACAAAAAAGGCCACAGGGGGCTGGAGAGATGGCTCAGCAGTAAGAGACTGCTCTTCCACAAGACAAGGAGTTCGGTTCCCAGTGACCACATGGTGGCTAACCATCATCTGTAACTCCAGTTCCATGGGGATCTGATCAGCTCTTCTGACCTCTGTGGACATTGCATGACATGGGTGGACTTATGCACATGCAGGCAAAACACTCATACATATAAAATAAAAGTAATAAATAAAAATGCAGCAGATAAGATGTCTCAAATCATGGCTTTATAAGAGATAAAGCTTTCTGCAAAATGTACTTGAATATTGATCTAACTCAATGCAATCCCTCCCTAAAAGGTAACGATGCCCTAGCAACTCAGAGCAAAAAGCAAAAGTTTGCAAGACCATAGGAGACCTGCTTCTCCTATACCTGCATCACATAGATACACTCAATCACACCAGCTTTTCTCAGACACCCCCTGAGGCCTGCTTCCACCTTGCACTTCCACATCCTGTCTGGTGGGATGCCAGAACAAAGGCCTCGTTTCCTCATAGCCTTTGGATCTCCACCTTAGCCCTCCTGCAACAACTCCCCTCTAGTGTTTGTGGTACTTACTATGGTCAGATTATTGTCATACATACTATGGTCAGACTTACTCTAGTAAGTCTCCATGTCACTGTTCTGTAAGCATCCTTTTGACTGCATTCTGAGCACTTAGAACAGTGGGTGACATGGAGAAGGAATTCACTGACTATGTGAATAAAATAAGCAAACTAGAATAAATCAACATATGAACAATATATTGTAGCGTTATTGTGAGAATTAAATAAGATAATGTGTAGATTGTACCTAGCTGGAAAACAAATTGTACACCATATTGTTAGTCTGCACTGCATCTTGTTCAACATAGTGTAAAAGATAGCAATAATAATAGTAAATACGTACAAAATACCATTGGCACTATTTTTATTAATTTTATTTCTTTCGTGTATGTGTATGAATGTACTGTCTGTATGCAAGTTTGTGCACCTGTGTCGTGCAATGCCGCAGAGGTCAGAAGAGGGTGTCGGATTCCCCTGGAACTGGAGTTCTCTTGGAATTGGAGTTTCAGACGGTTCTCGGCCGCCATGTGGGTGCTGGGGATCGAACCTGGGTCATCTGTAAGAGCAGTCGGCGCTCTTAACCGCTAGGCCATCTCTCCAGCCCCAATGTTACTATTCTTAAGGGACTTACTTTTGCTATAACTTTCTGTAAACATCCAGCTCAGATTCTTTAAAAATTATTTATTTATTTTTTGTCTTTTTGAGACAGGGTCCTCCTGTAACCCCAGCTGTCCTGGAACTCACTATGTAGACCAGGCTGGTCTTGAACTCACGTAGATCTGCCTGCCTCTCTTTCCGGAGTGCTGGGATTAAAGGCATGTGCCTCCACACCATGCCTGGTTTAAAATTATTTATTGTAAATGATGCCTATTTGTGTGTGTGAGTACAGTGCCTGCAGAGGCCAGAAGAGGGCACCAGATTCCTTGGAGCTGGAGGTAGGCAGTTGTGAGCCACCTGATCTGGGTTCTGGGACTTGAACTCAGGTCCTCTGTAAGAACAGCAAGTACTCTTAATTACTGAGCCATCTTTTCAGCCTGAACTAAGATTTCTCTAAATTATGTATTCATTTTTATTTTATGTATAAGTGTTCTGCCTGCATATATGTAAGTGTACCTATTTGTGCAATGCCCATGGAGGCCAGAGGAGGGCGTTGGATTTCTTGGAGTTGTATTTGCAGGTGGTATGAACTGCTTGGCATGAGTGCTAAGAAACAAACCCAGGTCCCTCTGTAAGAGCAATAAGTACTCTTAACTGCAGAGCCATCTCTCCAATTCTAGCTGAAATTTTTATTGAAACAATTTTTCTTTTATTTTCATCCTTCTTGGGTTAGAGCATATTCACCTGAATTGCATAAATATAATAAGTGCCTCTGACACTCACTCTTTGCAAAAAAACCTTAAAATATAACTAGAAACTGGTGTGATCCCCATCATTGAGAGGCTGTGTGTGCACTGGTTACCTGGGCAGAGGAGCCTGAGCACTGGGCAGGACATCCCTCAGTACTTGTCAGTACTTGTCAGTACCTAGGTCTGTACATTTCCTGGAAGGACTGGGCTGCATTGTCAGGACTGGCTGAGTAGAAGGGCTTCCTTCATATGGATGTTCTATGTTCATTTTTAAAATTTCAGTACCAAGTTGATCATGGTGGATAATGAAACAATCATTGCAGTAAAGAGTGGACATCAGGGCTGGAGAGATGGCTCAGCAGTTAAGAGTACTGGCTGCTCTTGCAAAGGACCTGGGTTCAGAGGCCAGCATCCACATGGGGCTAATGACTGTCCTAACTCCAGTTCCAGGGAATCCATTCTCTTCTGACCTCCATGGGCATTGCATGACATGGATGCACTTATTTACATGTAGGCAATATACTCATGCACATAAAATATTAAATATTTTGTTAATAAAAACATCTAACTCTGTTTTATAAGCTGGTTAATCTTAAAATTCTTTTTAGCATGGAAGCTGCAAATCTTGGTTGGGCCCAAGCCAAGGAATGGCACATTCTAGGAGAATTCCTCTAGGATCTTGTTATGGAAAATTGGGCAGCCAAGGACTCAAATGCAGAATTCATACTTTTATTATGCTGGCCAACCCAGATGAGTGAACACCCTGAGGTTCCGGGCCTCCATTACAGAACTCCACGGGCCTGTATAGGGCTTTTACATCATTCCTTTAGCAGGTACTGCATTGGTGCATTTCGACTATTGCCTATGTGACTTTCAACACAAATGTACATGTAAGTCATTACAGGGAGCAAAAATATAGAAGCAGATTGCAGGCAAGATTTAAGACATTCAACACAATGGTTAATTGATGTTTCACCAGTTAGCTATAGAATTGGCTTCTGGCCACTTGGCTTTCTCCATCTCTGTCCATGTAGTTAGGTATTTCCTAAGAAGGCATTACAGAGATTACAGAGTGACTTGTAGTTGTCCTAAAGAACAGTCAAGTACAGATACACAAAGATCAAGTGCACAGGAACATTTCTTTTCCTCATGGACATCACAGAGCTATGTATCTGCCTCCTTGCCACCAACAGTTTAGTAATCTGTTGACATCTCTTAAGCCAAACATTAAACAGATTTGCAGAAATGTAGAATTCTGTTATTTCCCACTAACATTTATAGTAAATTTTCATAAAATATGCTATTTATAGGAACATAATGAACTTTTTATTTGTAAATTAATTCCATTAAAATTTTCTGATAAGGGGCTGGAGAGATGGCTCAGCAGTTAAGAGTACCAACTGCTCTTGCAGAGGACCTGGGTTTGATTCCCAGCACCCACATGGCGGCTAAGAACTGTCTTTAACTCCAGTTCCAGAGGAATCCGATGCCCTCTTCTGACCTCTGCGGCATTGCAGGACATGGGTGCACCAACCTACATGCAGACAGTACACTCATACACATAAAAAAAAATTCTGATACATATACACATGAACAAAAGCTTTTTGAGGTCCTTGATTATTTTAAAAGTATAAAGAGGTTCAGAAATGAAACAAAAAAGAACATCAACGATAAAGAGGGAGGTGTCTGGACTAAAGAGCAGGTGTGGTGCTCTCCAAAGTGTGTCTTATCCTGGTTCTAACCAGCCAGCCAGCTGCTTAGATTTTGAGTTCAGGTGCCCATAGGATAGGCACGGTAGAGGGGACTTCCCAATGGGTAATTAGCAGTTCACACATGTTGACGCAAAATTATAACTCTTACCTCAAAGGGGTTAAGAGATTGTTCTGGAGCCAAGTATGAGTGACTACGGCCCAGGAACACAGATTCAGGTTTCCCCAAATACCATGTTCCAGTGTGGGAACAGCTGCATCACAGTTTTATAGTAACAGAACAAAGAAAAGTCATAAATCAAGACACCTCTCAAATGCATTGGTGGACACAGTCAATAGGAAGGTTACAGCAAAGCAGGTGGTTTCTACTATAGGTCTCAGATGCTATGTGATAACATTCTTAGCTTTTTGACTGGTGAGATTGTAGAAATAAGGGCTGCTCTAAGTAGCTCATAAGGGCTGCCCTAAGTAGCTCATAAGGGCTGCAGTAACTAGCTCCATTTTGGCTACAGCAGCCATTTTTAGATACCCTTGACTGTCTGTTGGAATTGACTTAGTTTAAAGAAATGCCTAGTCACAAGCTTCTCCCCTCCACCCACTGCTTATAGCTAAAAGATAACCACTGGAATGTATGGCCAGAGGTCTGCAACCAATCATCAGATGCCAGCTGCCCCTAGTCTCAGAAGTGCCCCAAAAAGCTCAGTGACTTAAGGTGCCAACATTAGCCAATAGGCCCACTTCCTGGTACCAATAGTAACTGACATCTTTCAAATGGATGGCAGGAAAGCTGGTCCAATTAGAAACTGCCAAATGCATTAAACTCTGTTTAATCCAATGAAATTAAAAGCTAACAAACCTCCCCTGGGTTCTGTATAAGAGACCGGTGTGCCTGTGGGCCGGGTGGCTGCTTCCTAGCTTGCCTGCTGGGATGCACGACCTTGGTGCACCTACCCTTTGTTCTCTTCTCTCTAAACCTTCTCTGCTTCTCTGCTTCCTTTCTTCCCATTTCTTCTCGTCTCTTCTCTTCTCTCTAAACCTCTGCTTCCAATAAAATCATTTTTTGATCTTCGTCGGTGTGTTGGTGTGGATTCTCAAAATCTTACAAGATCTGGCGGTCTTAACACATTTCAGAAGGTTTTTTTTTTTTTCTTTTGTATTTTATTTTTGTAAATCAAATGATTAAGTTACAGGATGTTAGGTCAGATACAAAGGTGAGCTATTTCAGGGCTGAAACAGGGCCCAAGATAAATTGTAAACAGGCTCTGAATCTGTAACATTCCAAACTCTCCACAGTCATTGAAGTGCTAATCAGTTGGTCGGCCTTGCAGGAAGCTCAGTCCAAGTTGCAAGACTTTTCTGGGAACTCCTTTCACACAGATTATGGTAGTATGGATATTCTGTTCCAAGCACAAGGAGAATAAATAAATCCTAAAAAAAAAAAAAAAATCTTAAAAGTAAAACTTCATACAACATTGAGTAATTAATGAAAAAGAAAAAGAAAAAAAAGCCCCAATTGTTTCTACAGTGTTCTAACACATCTTTGTAACAGCCTAGTCTTTGTGTTAAGGCAGTGAAAAGCCCCACAGGTTAGCTGGTCAAGAGAATCACAAGCTGTGGCTGAAACTCCAACTTTTCAATTTGACTTGTCAATCACCTGGTCATAGGATCACGCCGAAGAAGGTGGGCTCACCTTAAGCCATGCTATAGAGATGAGGGGACTACCCAGTGCACCAAGGAGATAGTGAACTCTTCCTGCCCAGAGTCCCCACCTCCTAGTGAAGTTCCGTGGACCAGATTGTAGGAGTGAGGGCTCCGTAAGTCTTGCTTCCCTTTCTGAAGAATTCAGAAAAGCCTCTTTCCTTTTCTTCATTTTACCTCTCCTCTAACCATGTGTTTCCTAATGTTTTCAGCTGCCCCAGCATTTGGGGACACATTTTTCTTTACAGCTTCCTTCTCCTCCTCACCATGTGGCTGGTCATCTGCCATGGGTCTAACTTCCATGATAGCTCTAAACTCATGGCTTCCCTAAACCGGCATGGCTTCCCTAAAGCAGCATGGCTTCCCTAAACCGGCATGGCTTCCCTAAAGCAGCATGGCTTCCCTAAACCGGCATGGCTTCCCTAAACCGACATGGCTTCCCTAAACCGGCAGGGCTTCCCTAAAAACTGTCATGGCTTCCTTAAACTGTCATGGCTTCCCTAAACCGGCAGGGCTTCCTGGCTTTCTTCCCTCCCCTCCATTCCCCTCAAGGCAGCTGCTGAGATTCCAAGTTCGCCTGCCCTGGGGATTTTTCCTTAAAGTCTAATAAAATTGTCCTAAAGCTTCTGTTGGAACCATTCTTTTTTTTTTTTTGGTCTTTTTGAGACAGGGTCTCCCTGTAGCTCCACCTGTCCTGGAACTTACTCTGTAGACCAGGCTGGCCTTGAACTCACAAAGATCCCCCTGCCTCTGCCTCCCAAGTGTACTATTTAGAATATGTTTGGAAAAAAAAAACAACACAAAAAAACAGCAACTGAACTTAAATAGGAAACTTTGAAATTTTAAAAAAGATAGATATTTTAATTTTTTATTAAGAACAGAAGGAATTTTCTAGAACTAGTTGGATCTAGCAGATGGGCACCCTCAACTTGGGCTGCTGTGGAACAATAAGGCTGACCTAGGATGTGGGATGGAGGTTCCTGTGGATCACAGGCCAGCCTGCCACTGTTTCCTAATGGTGAAGAAATCCTAAGGGTCTGAGGGCTAAACTGTGTCTTAGAGGGCAGCTAGCTCTCTGGTCTCCCTTTACAAGGGCGCTAACCTCATTCAGGAAGGCCCCACCCTCATGACCTCATTGTCTTTGGCAGTCTCACCTTCTAGCCTCATCACAGTGGGAGTTAGGGATCTCATATGCATATTCTGGGGGATCACAGACATTACAGCACTAAATTAACTACTGCTTGATTAATTTCACTTATTAATGTCTTCTTTGTTTTGTGTGCCAGCAATTATTATATATTGTTTTACATAATAAGATAAACAAATACCTGGTCAGATGCTAAGCCACCGTATGAATTATTAAAAAAAAATACTCAGATTCTCCAAATAGTGGGAACTTTTTACTTAGACTGATAATATGTTTAGCCACAGCCTTTCAGCAGCATGCATCGCGTGTCACAATTTGTCTTTGTGGTTCATGATTAACGCATGACCTATTTGTCCGTGTTTAGTTTCTGAGTACTGGGGAACAATAGGTGATATATTCTGGTGGTATCATTAAGATTCAAGAGCTGCTACAAAGGCGGATTCTTGGAATAACATTTCATTAATTGCCTGCATAGTTTTCAATCAGTAGCTAACCCCTAATTATCTTGAAAGTTCATCCTTGAGTGCCTGTTCCTTAAAATAACATTTATAATTTTTTTTCCACAAAGCAGGAATATGTATTCAAGGTAGAAATTATATAGACTATAGAGCAGTAAAAAGAATGAGATGAAAGTCACAGGTGATCTTTTCTTCAGACTATTAACATTTAGATAAATACCCTTCCAGTCCTTTTGACATGTAAATATATGCACACGCTCCTTTTCTATAGTGTACATACTATTTTGTAAATTTCCCCTTTCTAACAGTATTCCAGAGCCATCTTTCTTTCAAGTGTGCATTTTTATTAGCCTTCACATTATTTGAAGTTCTCCAAATAAGTTCCTTGCCATTTCCCGAGAATCAGGCCTACTACTTCAAACAGCACCAATTCCATTTGCTTAGATTCAAGGTAAGAGGAAATGAATGTGGGCTGGAGGCCCAAATGGTGAAAGATTAACAACGCGGAGGCTGCTGTAAGCTGTGTGGCTCCTGCAGTGGCGGCAGAGGGGTTTTGATGTGACCAGGCCTACCTGCCCCCCCACCCCCACCCCAGGCACAAGGAGGATACCCATGTTCGGAGATTTAGGCATCACCATTTGGGGGACACACATTTTGAAGGAAAGATTCATTTGAATTGTGGGACCGGACCGACCACAGCAGGTTGTGCTGAGGACCATGGAACAAGGGCTGGCCAGACTCCATGTGAACCCTTGCCTGTGTGTCAACCTTGAGGGAAAGAGGGACAAACTCAAAAGAAATCCTAAGGAACTGGGGGCCAGCTGTGTGTTAGCCGGATCCAGCCCGTCAGTCCCGGTCCCCTTTCCCCTTTGGCTGTCTGAAACTATGGGTCAGCTGGTCTGGGGTCAAGGTGGCTCCAGGCCTCTGGAAACACACAGGATGCTCTGTTGGGGGTCTGAGGAACAGGCTGCTTTGAAAAGCCAGTCTGTACTAAAATCATTGTGAATGGCATTTGAAGACATTAAGTGTGACATGGAGGAGGGAATAGTGCTTTGAGAAAAGCAGAAGGTTCCGGTTGGCATTCAAGGGGACACTAGGGTGGAATGTCTTTTTGATGAAAAATTTTCTTAGAAAAGTTGATGAGGCCATGGACAGACAGGCAGACGGCAGCCTGTGGGGGCTGGGGCTGAGGAAGGTTCAGGCCCTCATGGTAGCGTGAGCCCCTTCTTACAGGTCCCAGGGGAAGGGGAAGGCTTCATGCCCTGTAATTAATGAGCGGCCCCTAGTACAAGCTGCAGCCAGGCTGTCTCTGAGTCAGCTCTGAGGGTGGGGAGGGCAAGAATCTAGAGAAAGAAGTTGCTTTACTTCCGAAAACAAATCACTGTAGTTACAGGAATTGTCCCAGTAACTGAAATGGAGGCCTTTATAAAATGGGCCTGGCTGACACACGGGCTGCTCCACACCGCGTCAGAGCCCTGAGGGGTTCCTCTGGAGACAATGCTTCATGGCTGATTCAGGAAAACCTATAGCCGCTCAAAGCTGTTCTCCACTGGCTCTTGCTGATGACAAACTACATCAGTCTCTGGCAGCCTCCAAGTCCTCTCCTCTCCTCTTCTCCTCCCCACAAGCCAGAGCCAACACTCCCCTCCCCCTGCAGAAAAGAGTGTTGGCGATGAAAAGAAAGAAAAGGGAAGGAACTCACATTTGCTAAAAATCAAGTAGTTGTCCCAGCACTCAGGAGAGTGAGGTCAGAAGATCTTGAGTTCAAGGCCAGCCTAGGCTGCAGCGTGAATTCCAGGTCAGCTCCGGCTACTGTGGGTCCATGTCTCAAACAAAACAAGCCCAATCACACCAGCTGGTTTTCCAAAATCTTCTCAGTGGAATCTCCCCAACTCTGTGAGCTGGTGTTATTTCCATCCTACAGAGGAGTTACTTGGGGGTGGGGGTGGGGGTGGGGTCACAATGACCATAAATGCTGATGCAAGACTGAAACTGGGATGTAGTTACTTCAAATCACCTTGCTCTAATGCTCAAGGTCAAGGGCTGGAAGGAAGGCAGAGGACAGAGGATTGAGGATGAGGGAGGAGAAGGAAGAAACGGAGTTTATTTTATGTTTTTAGAGTTGACACGTATCTGTAGCTGACCGCAACATACCATATATAACACAAACTTATAAAGATGCTCATTAAATATAAAGAACTGAGGAGACCGTGGCTGACCGCTGATTAATTTGAAGGCTCGCTTGTTCCTCACATAGCTGTGCTCTCTGCATCACGGTGCGCATTTTTATTGTTCGTTACGGTCTCCTCTCTATCTCCATCATTCTACCTGCAGGTCATCTATTATCTACCTATCATTGTTCATATGTATATCTAATATATCTGAATAAATATACATTAAGATACAGTCAAAAGACAAATTCTTTCCAGGGTGGGGGATCCTCAGGGTATTACATTATTTAAAAATAAGGTAATATGTTGGGTGTGCTAGCATATATCTTGAATCCTAGCACTGTGAAGGCAGAGTCAGGTGATGAGTTCAAGGCCAGCATGGTCTTCATAGCCAGCCAGGGCTACACATGAGACCCGGCCTCATAAAAACTCATCTTTTCTGCTTATAAATATATTTTCTCTTTGGAGAAGACCTTAAAATGGCTGCTCACAGGTTTCCCAGGCTCATTAGATGGTCCCGCACCCATGTACAGAAGGGTGAATGAGAAAAGAAAGGTGCGTGCGCATTTAATGTTGTTCTTTGTGTATCTGAGATCATTTTTGTGTGGCTGATTCTTGTACTTTACTATGCTTTGGGATAACTAGAAGTCACTCTGTAATCTCTGTAAGGCCTTCCTAGTAAATACTGAGGTAAAATTAAAATCACACTGAGATAAAATTAAAATATAACACAAAAAGGGGCCAGAAGCAAATCCCATAATTATCTGTGAAATATCTGTTAACTATTGTGTTGGTGCAAGCAGTAAATTACACAGCTGAGGATGTTTTAACCAGTGCCTGCAATATGTATTTCTACAAACACGCTGCTTACAGACATGTAGACGTTTGTGTTGAAAGTCACACAGGCTATAGTCTAAACCCACCAATGCTGTGTGTTATCCATTAAAGAAGTGATGTAAAGAGTCTTAAAAGACCTATATATTTCTGTAATCAGAGTTGAGAACCTCAGGACATTAGCTTGGCTGGTGAAACAAAAAAGTTCTCCAACTCTCTGGGTGAGGGCCTGATATCTTAGCAGCCTGAGTTTCTATAACAAAGGCACCTCTAATTGGATTTAGCAGGTTATTAAAAAAAAAAAAAGACGCTGGCGTGGTGGCACACACCTTTAATCCTAGCACTTGGGAGGCAGAGGCAGGCGGATCTTTGTGAGTTCAAGGCCAGCCTGGTCTACAGAGCGGGTTCCAGGACAGCTGGGGCTACAGGGAGACCCTGTCTCGAAAAGACCAAAAAAAAAAAAAACCAAAAAACAAAAAAACAAGCACACAATTTTCACGAAGCCGTTAAGGTAAAGAGCCACTGACTTGCTTTGTGGCATAGGACCCTCTTTTTCAAGTCCCAAGCAACCAAAACATTGCGGCTTAACACCACTGTAACTGGGCAGTATCCTCTCCTGATCCTCCTCCCACAGACCTGCATGACAACATGACATGGTAACTTGCACTTGAAACGTCCCGTAAATTCACACACACTATCGGTGTAACAGAGGTATATTCCCCCTTTTCTGAGAGACTGGAAGGGCACACCAGTAGAGGGCAAGACCAGGAGGCCATCGTGGGAGTGACAGTAGCTGATGGGCCACTGGGCAAAGGGATTCAACAAAAGCTGACAGAAGCACAAAACAAAATCGAGGTGAGTGAATACCAATGCTCTATAAAACAAATCATCTTCGAAGTGTTGTTCTTGTCTGGTCTTATTGTCTTTTTGCTCTGTCTTCTCTGCCACTAAAGGTAAGCTTGGCTTGCTGCGAACTGCTCAGAGTGGCTAGCAATTCCACAGTCAGAATGGTTGAAGGACTGGCCACTTCGAACTGAGGAAGAGGAGGTGGGGCAATGGTCCAAGAAGGTCAGAAAGGGTAGAAAAGCTAATTGCCTTATTCTGGATGGTAATGAAGTCACGTAAATAATAAGAAAACTGAGGGCAAAAGCTTGCTATTTGAAGGAAAGTGGGTGGGGTTGGAGTCTACAGAGATTACCCACTAGTTGGGTTAAGAGCACCCAAGCAGACTGGGCGCTGTTGTAGCAGAGGACCCGGGTTCAAGACCCCAAAGGGTTTCATGACAATCCCCCAGCAACCACATGGCAGGGCTCAAAAAAAAAAAAACAAAAAACCGTNAAAAAAAAAAAAAAAAAAGAAGTAGTTAAGTAGCTTCTGCCTGGAGAGTCCTTTTCCATATATATTGAAATATTAGATTGTGCCTTCTTTTTGTTCTATTGGTATTTCTTTTTTTTTATTCAACTCTTTAAGTCATTTGCTATTATATTATGTATTTTATAAGTGTCTAATTTATTTTTTAATTATTATCTATCTCTGCAATAGCTATTAGAGACCTGGGTTTGGTTTCTGTCATCTGCATGGCCATACTTGGCTATCTATGACTCCATTTGTTCAGGATCCAATGCCTTCTCCTGGCCTCTGTAGGTACCCAAGCACATACATGTAAGCAGAATGCTAAAACACATAAATATTTTTTAAAAGAGAAGGCCTTTTCATTAATCTGAAATGACCCATTTATTGTATATTAAAGTCATATGTACCCTGCACAAAGGGCAGAGATGGATTTGAATTTTTATTTGTAGCCATTCATGACTACTTCATTCTCCCAAATTACTCACCCCACAAAGGCTTGGCACCCAGTGCATTTTATTATTATTATTATTATTATTATTATTATTATTATTATTAAAGCTGGGATTGCACCCAGGGCTTCTGCATGCCAGGAAGTGCTGTACTACTGAGCTGCACCCTGTCTTATCATGTGCTTGAGATGCAGGGTGAAGAGAAATGCAACTGAAGGTGTCTGTCCTCAAAAGACTGTTCATTTATTAAGGGTTGGATTGTATAAGAAAGATTACATATTAATCTTTTCTTTCAAACCCTGTGAAACTTGGAACTTGGTTAAGGGCATCTTTCAATCCCAGCACAGACCCTGCTGCACTCCTTAGCCTGATGGATGGCGCTCTTCTCCCTTTGGAAGGATTTAAAAAAAAAAAGAAACTAGCTAACCTGGAAAGACTGTGAGGTTGGACCCCTAGTAATGAGGAAAAGACACAGTTCTTTTTCATTAGAAATTACCCCCCACCCTCCCAAGCTTCATGGTCCTGTGTATACCTGCTGGGTCTGACTGACCACACAAACTGTCCTATTGTAAAAGTAAAATCTGCCTTGTGGAGTGACTTTTGCTTTATCTACGTGTTCTTGGTGTGGTAATGGTGGGGTCC
Source organism: Rhizomys pruinosus (assembly GCA_009823505.1). Lineage (NCBI taxonomy): Eukaryota > Metazoa > Chordata > Mammalia > Rodentia > Spalacidae > Rhizomys > Rhizomys pruinosus. The sequence goes on from VZQC01011351.1 coordinate 1,386,730, forward strand.
TTGAACCTTTGATCTTGGATTTTATTTCTTTTTATTTATTTGTTTGTTTGTTTTTTATGTGTATGAGTGTACTGTCTGCATGCAGGTCAGTACACCTGTGTCATGCAATGCCATGGAGGTCAGAAGAGGGCATTGAATTCCCCTGGAACTGGAGTTAAAGATGGTTCTTAGCCGCTATGTGGGTGCTGGGAATCAAACCTGGGTTCTCTGCAAGAGCAGTCGGTGTTCTTAACCACTGAGCCACCTCTCCAGCTCTGGATTTTATTTCTAACATTGGGAAGGGAAGAAGACTTTAAAAAGCATGTCTGTGGTTTTAACCCTGGTCCCAGTTACAGAGGAGCCTAGCAAAGACCATCTAATAGAACCGAGTTCCTAGGTTGAAGCTGGAGAACCTTCCGTTATGCTTTGAATACGTAATGGCCCACAGCCTCCAGATGTGAAAGCCGAGTGCCCACGTGGTGCTGCTGTTTGGGAGGTGAGGCTGGGCCAGTGAATTCCTGTTCCTTTCCTCCTTTCCTGGAGGTCATTTTGCTCAAGGACTCTGGTGTCAGGCTTGTGGTAACATGGTAAGCTCTCCACAGATGTAGCAGGCTGGGCTACATTGCCCTGGCCACACCTGGGACCCAGAAGCTCCCAAGGGGATGATATTGATCTTCCTGCCACCGGCCTGGGAGCTCATGTGCTATGCCCTTAATGTGTTAGAATGTTAGAAGGAGTCAGACGAAGAAGAGAGGATTAATCTCAGAGAAGAACTCCCAGGTGGGAGACCAGAATAGGCCGCTTTCAGCCACGTGAAAGCAGCGTTTTGATCTGAAGGCACTGGAGAAGCACACATTCAAAGTTCCTTAGGCTCAACAGAGTCTAATAATGGGCGTGCTGTGTGACTCAGTATCAGCTACATAGGAGATGATGATTGTATTTTAATCAATAGACTCCCCATATTTGGAGCAGATACAGGTTTACAGAAAAACTAATCAGAAAATACAGAGTTCCCATATAACCCCCTCCTCCAGGTTTTTCTATTATTAAAATATTTAATTAGGGGCTAGAGAATGGCACAGTTGTTAAGAGCACTGGTTGCTCTTGTAGAGAGGAGTTGGATTTGATTCCCAGCACTTATATGGTGGCTAACAATTGCCTATAACTCTGGTTCCAGGGGGCCTGATGTGGCAGGAGAAAGCCAGCGTGTGCACACATGCATGCACGCGAGCACACACACACACATACAAACACACAACTCACACACACTCATGGTAAAAAATAATCTTGCAATTAGTACAGCCACTGTGCCAATGGCACAGAGGTCCTCAAATAACTAAAAATAGTGTCTTTTTAAAATTTTATTTATTTATTTTCTATGTGTATGAATGTACTGTCTGCATGTAGGTTTGTGTACCCGTGTCGTGCAATGCCGCGGAGGTCAGAAGAGGGTCTCGCACTCCCCTGGAACTGTAGTTCTCCTGGAATTGGAGTTACAGATGGTTCTTAGCCACCATGTGGGTGCTGGGGATCGAACCCGGGTCCTCTGCAAGAGCAGTTGGCGCTCTTAACTGCTAGGCTATCTCTCCAGCCCCTAAAAATAGTGTCTTCATGTGACCCAGCTCTCCCACTCTGGGCGTGTCCCTGAAGGGGTCTAGGTCAACTTATCAAAGAAATACTTGTACATCCATGTTTACCACTGTACCATTCACAGTAGGCAAGCTATGGAAGCAGCCTACATGTCCATTAACAGATGAATGCATAAAGAAAATGCAGTGTCTATACACAACGGAATTTTATTCAGTGATAAAGAAGAATAAAGTCATGGAATGCGCAGGAAAGTGCGTGGGACTGGAGATCACTGTGCAAAGAGAAATAACTGACTCAAAGACAAATAACACCTTTTCTCCTCATGTGTGGAATCTAGATTTTAAGCACAAGTTATGAAACCGGAAGGCACACTGTTTGGCCAGAGGAAGGGAACCTTTGTGGGGTGGAGCGCAGAGGACAAGAGAAAATCTGTTGGGGATATGATTAAAGTACATTTTATAGATAAGAAAAAGTTCTCATTAACATAGGCTTATTAAAAAAGGGGGAGTGAACCCGCTTGTAGTAGTGTGGGATAAAGTTCAACCAGGAAGAGGAAAGGGGACGCTGTCAGGACCGTGAAGCCTCATCCTCCTTCCCTTTGCAATGTTTTCCGGTCTGTGGGTGAGGTGCTTGCCTTCTCCGTCATTCTCCAGCAGTGGCCACAGCAATCCTGCAACACCAGGCCGAGGGCGTTGCCCAGCCCCTCTTCATGACCTATCGCAAGCAGCACATTACTAAGAACTAGCGGAGTAGCGGAGGTGCTATCACCCCGCTGGGTTCCATGTTTCTGTGGGGCAGAAGTTGGGGTAACTGGGTGGCATCAAGTCCCTGTGTGTCCCTGTGCCACTGAAACAAAAGGCAAAACTAGATGGCCCTGGAGGCCCCAACGATCTGCCAGGCCCTCCACGCCTCTCTGATACAGCTCCCCCACCCCCTCCAGCCCTTCCATAGGACCATATGACCCTGAATACAGATTATTTTCAGCGTTGAAGACTCCCAGCATGCAATTTGTTTTAGACTTCTAAAGATTTTCTCTGGATCCCAGATGGAGAAGGAACCTTGTGTAGGCAGATGGGGAGAAGAGTTAAAAACAAATCTTTGTGAACCAATTCTGCTTCCTATGGATATACTTTTAAAGTTGTGTTTCTGTATAATACCTCCTAGATTCCTTGTTATATTAGCTGGCCAGATGTCTTTCTATTTAGGACAGTTTTTATTATGTTTTGCTTCCAGGTTTTAACATCTGAAAATGCAGATAAAAATGTTAGAAATATTTAAAAATATTTTATGTGTGTACGAGTGTTTTGCCTGGATGTACATAAGTGTACTTGTGTCATGCAATGCCTGCGGAGGCCAGTTGAGGGTGTCTGATCACCTGAAACTGGAGTTATTGATGATCGTCAGCTGCTCTGTGGGTACCAGGAACTGAACCTGGGTCTTCTACAATAGCAGCCTGTTAGTCATTGATTCATCTCTGCAGCCCTTAGAAAATATTAAAGATTTATTGTGTGTGTGTGTGTGTGTGTGTGTGTGTGTGCATGTCTGTGTTCAGATGCCTATGGAAGCCAGAAGAAGAAGGCATCTGATCCTCTGGAAGTGGAGTTCCATACTGTTGTGAGCTGCCTAATGAAGGGTGGGTGCTAGAAACAAACTTAGGTTCTCTGAGAGATCAGAGAACAGTCTTAACTGTGGAGCCATCTCTGCAACTCCTACCAATGTATTTGGTACTGGGAATGGGGTCTGGAGTCTTGCACATACCAAGCAAGCTCTACACCTGGACTATACCCCAGCCCTTGGCTTTTTGAAGCAGGATCTCCCTAGGTAGCTCAGGCTAGCTGGGGACTTGCTGATCCTCCTGGCTCTGGCTCCTCAGTGCTGCCAGTCTAGTCATGTGCCACCATGCCTGACTGTAGTAGAAATTCGGGGAGGACAGGAAGAAAGGGGTTGAGTGCACAGATGTCTGCCTACAGCTAATCCATGATGGGCCAGCTCATATCAAGAGCCACTCTTCTTATTCTTTTGTAAGCAGCTCTTTCTGAGGCATCTATACAGCTCGTTTTCTCCTTTTCTGTTGCTGTGGTAAAACACCATGACCCTCCCTAGGGGCTGGAGAGATAGCCTAGTGGTTAAGAGCACCGACTGCTCTTGAAGAGGACCCGGGTTCGATCCCCAGCACCCACATGGCGGCTAAGAACCGTCTGTAACTCCAATTCCAGGAGAACTCCAGTTCCAGGGGAATCTGAGACCCTCTTCTGACCTCCGCGGCATTGCACGACACGCGTGCACAAACCTACATGCAGACAGTACGTTCATACACATACAAAAATAAATAAAATTAAAAAAAAAAAAAACACCATGACCAAGGCCATTTATAGAAGGAAGAGTTTATTGGGCTATGGCTTCAGGGGGATGCAAGTCCATCACAGCGGGGAGGCACGACTGCAGGTGGCTGCAGCAGAAAGCTCCATGCCTTCAAGCAGGCACAGGAAGCCAGACCAGGCCCTGAACTCTCAAACACCCCACCTCACAATGTGATGTACTTCCTCCAGCCAGGTCTTACCTCCCAGGGATTCCACGATGTCTCTAAGACAGCACCACCAATGACCAAATGTTCAAATACTGGACCTCTAGAAGACACCTCATTCAATCCACCACAAACCTCACCCAGTGTGAGTGGGCAATCCAATCTTTCAACATCTTTCCAGGTTTATGCGACCATCTGCTTCTACCTCTAGCCAACCTCATCCCACCAGGCACCGTGTACAACAGCTGTCACTTCCCATCCCGCCTCCAGCCCTAGGCAGCTCCTAATCTACTTTCAGTCATAAATTTGCCTTCTGTGGCCATTTTGTGGAGGTGGGTTCTTTCTGTGTGCCCACCTTTTATCACTTAGAATAGTGTTTTAGAAGCTCATCCACATCTTAGCACATATCAAATCCTCTTTGGTTCTTATTGCTAAACAAGATTCTATTGTAAGCAGAAGGGACATTTTGCATATTATCAATAGATTGAAGGACATTTAACTTTTATCACTACAGGGTTATAGCCAAAGAAATGCATGTCCTTGCTTACCAGAACGAGGCTACAAGAACATTCACGGCAGCATCAATCCTAGTTTATTTTTAAGAAGCATGGGAATTACTACACCTGCTGTGCTGGCGTGCTTCAGGTGTCATCTTGACACACCTGGGTGGAGGGAGCCTCAACTGGGGAATTTCCTCCATTGGACTGGCCAGTGACCAGGTCTGTGGGCTATTTTCTTGATTGCTGAGTGATGTGGGAGGGCCCAGCCCTCGGTGGGTGGTGCCACCCCTGTGTTGTGTAAGAAAGCAGCCTGAGCACGGACCAGGGAGCAAGCCAGTAAGCAGCAGCGTTCCTCCGTGGTCCCTGCTCTGGGTTTTTGCTCTGAGTTCCTGCTTTGGCTTTCCTCAGTGATGAGTTGTGACCTGGGAGATGTAAGACAAAATTAACCTTTTCCTCCCCAAGTTGGTTTGGGTCAGTGTTTTTTATCACATCAATTGTAAGCAAACTAAAACACCTGTCATGGGAGATTCAAATAAATGAGATAAATATAACTGATACATTTATAATTAGAAACACTTCTGGAGATAATGAAGAACAATGGTTGATATTCTGATATATGCTTCATGATTTAGCAAAGAATCCTGAGTGGGACTGAACATATACATTAAACTTCAGCACCCCATGGTTAGCACTGAGCTGTCAGGCATCACGGTGTCACCAGCCTGACCAAGCAGCACTTTGTTACAGAGCTGCAAATGCCCAGCAAAGTCTTCACATTGTATGTAGACCCAAGGTTTTATTTCATTATGAGTTTGAGTATTTTAGTGAGTTTCTCATTTAATAATTAGCCCCACTAATGACTGAATTGTCATCTTAAATTACTGTTAACAGCACCTGAAATCCACTTCATTAACTTAAAAATATAAGGTCCCTACTAAAGTGAATTAAAAATGTCAGCAGCTAAAATAACAGAGAAGAAAGATATTCACACAGTGGTTTGCGGGCCTCCTGTTCCATAGAAGATTATTTTAAAGACAGAGAAATTGCTCCATATGTTACGTGTGCTAAAATAGCAATTTAGGGAACATCTTCATCCTGAACGCTGTTTTAACCAAACTACAAATTGAGCATAAAGGAAACAAGACCTATGCACATACAGCAATTATTTCTCAATATTCAAAACATAAGATACAAAGACATTCCTTATTTTAATAAGTTCAGATTTCAAGAGTGTTGCGAAATCTAGTTTTACAACTCTATACTTCAGTGCAAAATAATCATGATTATTTGGGTGTGGCAAATTTGAGACCATGACTCAAAAAAAGCAAATGAAGTTATGGCTAGGTTGCTCTGGTACTATTTTAAGACTTTGAAAAATCAATGTAAACACAAACTTAGCAAACAAATCTGCTGTTTGATTGCTCCCAGAAGGGCTCTGCATTCAAGAGGAATGAGACTGTGTGAACACACAAGGTTTGTGTGGGAACATTGGAAGCAGTCCTGGCAAAATGTGCTCATATGTACATGGGAGCCAACTCTCTGGGTCAAAAGGCATGCTGTGTTCGACGTGGATAGGTAAGGTCAAATCATTCCCAGAATGACTGAGGATCAGAGAGTGTGTATTGTAGTAACCAGAATGTTGGAAATGCTCTACCATACTGCATAAAACTGTAATGATTATCCATAGCTAGTAGATGCTGTGATGAAATGCCCAGATTAAGGTAGCTTTAACAAGATTCACTTCTCATAGATCTGGAAGTTGGCAAGTTCAAGCTTAGGGTGCTAGTAGATTCAGTGTCCAGTAAGCCCCATCCCCTGATTCCTAGACATCTTTGTGATGGAAGGGGTGAGGGTGCTCTCTAGGATGTTTCTGTAAGAGCATTAACTCCATTCACAATGCTCCAATCTCAAGACTTAGTCACTCTCCCAAAGACTGCACTAACAAATTGGGGATCCAGTTATCCATGTACAAACTTTGGGAAGGGGCACAAGAATTCAGTCTGTACTAGGTGTTATATGCACACAGTGGTGCACTATACAGGAATGAAAATGAACTATGGGATTCCCTCAAAGAATTCCAAAGATACAGTGTTAAATAGTATCCCTATGGGATACTATTGTATAAAGATCCTTAAAAGAAGGTGGTGCTAAATTCAGAATAGGGATTAAATTTGGAGAGTTAAAGGGGACTAGGGATTGGAAAAAGGCAGGAGGAGAAGTCTAAGAACTGGCAATGTTCTCTTTTTCATTTTTAAAAAGTTATTTGTTATTTTTATTTTTTATGTTTATGAGAGTAAGTGCATCCATGTTGTGCAATGCCTGCAGAGGTCAGAAGAGGGCATCAGACCCCCTAAACTGGAGTTACAGATGGTTGTTAGCTGCTATGTGAGTGCTGGGAAGAGAACCCAGGTTTTCTGTAACAGCAGTCAGTACTCTAAACCGCTGAGGCATCTCTCAGGTTTTTATGTTAGCATGTATTAATTGTTTAAAATAAACAAACCTGAGCTTGCAGATGTATTTCAAAACAAATTTGCTGGGTGGGCTGGGGAGAGATTATGGACGTCTTGCCCATTGTTTGGTTACGCCTAATGAACATAAAACAAAAGCTCCACTGACTCTGTAAGCCTTTTCCTTCTAACTATGCTGCACACACTTGTAGTTTATATCTTAAAGAAAAGGAGACTCAAGAGAATCCCTTCCAATGTAGGAGGGGAACGTGGAACATATTTGCCGTTGACTTTAGCATTGGTTACTTATGGTGGCCCCCCATAAACTGTGAATCTGACCTACATTGCAGAGCCAGTGAATTTCCCTGGGAACCTGATCAATATCACACTGTTAAAGAAGAACCTCACTAACAGCCTTTCCTGGGAAAATAGCTGAAGCTGACAGTTGAGGAAACAATTTGCTCAGTTCTGCCTACGCTCCCGGAATTCTCCGCATTTCAGAGTCACAGAAACATTTCCCTTAGAATAACAATGTTGATGTTCATTTCACTTTAATGTAAAAGTTACACATTGGGACCTCCAGATAGCATCATATCAAGCTAATCTGTCTGATAGCTCATCTCCCAGCGCTTGTCATAGAACCTGAAAAGACACACAGGAAAGACCCTACCTGGCGCATGTGTGTGTGTGTGTGTGTGTGTGTGTGTGAGAGAGAGAGAGAGAGAGAGAGAGAGAGAGAGAGAGAGAGAGAGAGAACTCATGTGGCAGTCAGAGGTTAACTTGTGGGAGTTGTTCTCTCCTTCTACCCTGTGGGACCAGGAATTAAATTCAGGTGGTCAGCCTTAGTGGCAGGTGCCTTGACCTGCTGAGCCATCTTGTCAGCCCCACAGAATAGATAGTTCTTTGTTGTGGGGTCTGTCCTGTGTACTGAAGATGCTGGCAGTATCTGGTTTGGATCTCCAGAATTGCCAGGTATTCCTTGAACCCTAGTCTAGACACACTGCCCTAAATGAACAAAATGACTAAAGGTGGAACTTTTTCTGCCCCTTCTCTCTTTTGGACCCTTCCATTTCACTCTTTATGACAGGGCTGACATTTTGTGATGCCTTAAAGCCTAGAGGGCATAATTTCTAAAAAACATAAGAAAGAACATTTGGGCTAAAATTCTTCTGCAGTGTTGGTGGGTGAACAGAAAGCTGTTTGAGAGAGGTTCTATTCACAGAGAGTGCACAGAGAAAGGAGGTTTCTCCGGCGATAGAAATATCCTTTAACTTCATGTAGGACATGGTTATACATGTATTCAAATTCTTTGAGCTGAACCGTTTTATGATATTGATGAGATCGGGTACGTTCAGGGTGATATGGCCATAGGCACATTTTATGATATTGAAATGTCTCAACAACAATAAAAGAAAGTCTCTAGGGAAAGAACCCAACATGGGCTTAGTGACAGGAAAAAGCAAAGAACCTCAAGCTTGACAGGGAAGGAGAGTATCTGAATATTATGAGATGGAAACATTTTCAAAGCATGTGGTGTGTCAAACAGTTCAGCTTGAGAAGGCTAATGGATTTCCTCCAGCCTGTGCCAAGGATCCCAAACAGGCCCTGGGAAGCAAAACTTAGCAGGAAACGCCCAGGCTGCTGTTCAAACTATTGCCAGAATCAAGGATAATGGATCTGCTTGAGAAAAGCAGGCGGTGGCCCACCCAAGCTGTTTGGGCAGAAGCACACCGCACACCCCCGTTAGGAAGCTGGCGAGAATCTACTTCTTGCAATGCAGGGATTGGACTAGCTGTTTCCATGTAGCCCATCTGTACAAATACTGCATTTAAAAATATTTTTATTTTTATGTGTATTAGTGTATTGCCTGAATGTGTGTAAGTGCACTGGTGTCATGCAAGGCCCAAGGAAGTCAGAAGAGGGTGTCAGATCCGCTGGAACTGGGGGTGCTGGCAATTGTTAACTGCCATGTGGGTCCTGGTTTAAGAATAGGGCCTAACCCACTCGGCTTATAGTATTTTTCCAATAATAATGACTGACTCTGGAGTGGGTGCGTGATCCATCTCCAAACAATGAGATGTACTGGGGGATTTTTTTGAAATATGTAGGAAGTCTCCTGATCCTGACAGGAAGAGATGGTCTGTCTCCCCAAATGTGAACAATAAAGCTAGGAGTCCCATGGTTCCCAGCAGCTGGACTGAGGCAGGGGCTGAACAGCCTGGAGAGGAGATCTGACAAGACAGGTTATTGAGAGAAACAGAAATGCTAAGTCACTGGAACACACATGATTATTTACCTGATAGACCCAGATGCATTGTGGGAGCTGCTTTGAAAGCTCACTTCCGGGCCTTGTCAGTACACAGGATTTGTTACTGCAGGACAATCCAGAAGTCACCCTAATCTTTCACCAACATGGTGGCCGCTTCTTTGGTTGGTTACTCAGCTTCTCAAGGAAGCTACTGCAAAGCACATACACTAACTGTGTAGACAACTTTGTGCAGTCAGAGTGTGGGGCCCCAGAGAAAGCCGTTGGGTTTAATGATGTGATTACACTGGAGGGCTGGGTATAAAGGATGAAATCAAAGGCTGGTGAGATGGCTGGGGTAAAAGCAACTGCTGCCAAGCCCGTTCAATCCCTGGGACCCAAGTGGGGCAAGGAGAAACCAGTCCCACGGGCTGTCCCCCAGTTTTCACATGTATACATGGCTTGTGTGCGCACACACACAATTAAATAGACATAATAATTAAGAAAAAGATAAATGGGATTACACGGCTGTCTAGGATGTCAGTGAACCCCCAAACAAATTGACCTTGAAGTTTGTTCATAGGTAGTTGTCAAGAAACTGGGCCATAACTTCTGTGGCCTCTCATTCGTACAGAGGGTGGGAAGCCTGGGGGGGGGGCTTGCCTGGCACAGAGGGTGGGTAGCCTGGCGGGGGGCTGGCCTGGCACAGGGGTGCTCAGCAGATGATTGTCCTAGTTTGCATTCAATCACTGTCACAAAGCACTCTGACCTCCCCAATTTGGGGAGGAAAGGGGTTGGTTATTCATCTCACATCTCTTGAGTCACTGTTCATCACTGAGGGAGCCCAAGGTAGGAACTCAGGGCAGAAACCTGGAGGCAGGAGCTGAAGCACAGGCCACAGAGGACTGCTGCCTGCTGGCTTTGCTCCTCTGCCCCACACTCGCTCAGCTCAGCTCAGCTCAGCTCAGCTCAGCCTGCTTTCTTTTTCAATACACAACGACCTGCCCAGGGATGGCACCACCCACAACAGGCTGGGCCCTCCCACATTTGTCAACAATCAAGACACTACCTCACAGACATGGCCACAGACCAGTCCAATGGAGGCAATTCCCGAAATGAGACTCCCTCAACCTAGGTGTGTCAAGTTGACACTAAAGCTCTCCAGCACAGTTACAGTTACTCATCTCTTACTAGGGCTTAATTTATAAACTAAACTTCACTTGATCTTAGCCAAAAGGTGGAAAGGTGATTATGTTAAACCTTATAAACATATATGTATAGGAAAAATATGACATATGTAAGTTTCAGTACCATTTGTTTCAGGCTCCCATGGGGGATTGTCCTTGTGCTGTGGGCTGAGGGGGATCCTGACTGGGAGCATACCATCCTGAGAATGGTAGGAGAATAGCAGGGCCAGGAAGAGCCCTGACCCTTAGCACTGGTTCACAGAGGCATTGGGAAGGCGTTGGGTTCAAAACCTGGACAGGCTACTCGGATTATCTGAGCTCTGCCGCCAGCCCCCTTTCCTTTCAGCAAGTGTTTCTAGTCCACTCCTGTGTAGTGGGAAGCCATCTTGCCTTGCAACCAGAGACCCGGGTTGGACCAGTGGAGGGTGGTGCATCCTTAAGCAAGCTGCATGACTACTCTTAAATACTTATTTTTATTTTATATTTGTGTGTGTGTGTGTGTGTGTGTG